>LKBB01000176.1:29988-42290 GCA_001513885.1 Thielaviopsis musarum
CCCCCCCCCCCAGGAATTCGCCGACATCGCGGCCTCGCCTATCCCCGGCATTACCGTCACCCTCCTCAACGATGTCCTCCACAACTGGTCGTGCACCATTGCCGGGCCGGCCTCGACACCCTACGCCGGCGGCTTCTTCACGGTGCACGTAACCATGCCGCTCGACTACCCGTTCAAGCCGCCGAGCGTCAAGTTTGTCACGCGCATCTACCACCCCAACATCACCAACGACGAACAGGGCAACGTGTGCCTGGGCCTGCTCAAGAGCGAAAACTGGAAG
Organism: Thielaviopsis musarum; assembly: GCA_001513885.1. Taxonomy (NCBI): domain Eukaryota; kingdom Fungi; phylum Ascomycota; class Sordariomycetes; order Microascales; family Ceratocystidaceae; genus Thielaviopsis; species Thielaviopsis musarum. The sequence continues at coordinate 30,269 of LKBB01000176.1, forward strand.
CCGAATACGCGTGTGGTGGCGGTGCTGGAGGCGGTGCGCGGGCTGTTGACTGAGCCGAATCCGGATGATCCGCTGGAGGCGGCGATTGCCGAGCAGTATGTCAAGAACCGGGGGGCGTTTGATCAGGAGGCGGCGGCCATGACAAAGAAGTATGCACAATAATGCGAACAGACTGCGAACAGACTGCGATTAGACCAGACAAGATGACAAGTATAAGGTCACGGCTAGGCATTGACAACACAGGCGTTACTCTAATAATTTCTATTCTTTGCAGTCTCTTTCAACTTGGCAATAAACCCTTTTATAACCAAAAAAAAACAAAAAAAAAACAGACATGCTTGAAAATCAATAATGTAAAATGATGATGATTGGTGAAGCAAAAGAATAAAGCCGTAAATGTAAAGCAAAAATAAAATGAGAAAAGAATGAAAATGTCGGGGGGTATCTTGCGGCACAAAAAAACACTTGTAAAAGGAAAGAAAAAAAAAAGAAAAGAATAAAAAGAAAAGAAGAGGAAAAGAAAAAAAAAAGAAAAAAAAAAGAATAAGAAAAGAAGAGGAAAACAAAAAAAAAAAAAAAAAAAAAAAAAAAAAAAAAGAATAAAAGAATAAAAATCAAGCATGTGTCCCCTGCCGCCGTCTCGGCCCGCCAAACGGAGCAAGAGAATCACTCTTTTGCGCCTCGGCCTCGGCCTGCTTCCGCCGCTCCACCTCCGTTAGCCGCCGCACCTCTGCGCGCCGCCCATCCACCACATCCTGGCTAATATGGTTAAAGCCACCGCGGCGCCGGAAGCAAAGTTCCAGCACGGCATTAGAGTCGACAAGCCGCCGCGGCAGGCCCTGCACCACGGGGAAGATTTCCATGGGATCGGCGGCACGCACGGCGCCCTCGCCCATGCGGAAAATGGTCATGGCCATGCGGAAAAAGGTCTTGGAGCCCTCGCAAAAGAACACGTCCCACACGCGCAGCGTCGTCTCAATAGGTAGCACGCCAATGAAGCAGTTCATGAACCAAGACGTCATAAACAGCGTAATAGGTGGCAGCCGATCGCCCAGCACCGCCATGGGATCACGCTTCTTGGTGCGCGCCTTGCGCACAGCACGTGCCGCCGCTGACGGACGCGCCGTCGACGGCCGCATTTCGTCTTCCGGGTCGGCCGCCAGCTTCTGAAACAGATCCGGCATCGATTCGCAGAGACACGACATCATGACGGCCAGATCGACCTTGGAGCCCTCGAGACTAAACTCGTGCGTACCGGGAAGATAGAAGCGCGTAATCACATTGAGCAGCCAGAAACAGTGCTCTTCCGAGTCGATAAACAGCAGCAGCAGGCCCGCTATAAAATTCAGGCTCTGGCAGTAGCCAATGGCCGGGTTGTGCACCGCAAAGGCCAGCAACACGCGCCGCAACGCCGAGATAATGGGCGTCTCAACGTTGCTGTTGGCCGCCTTGTCACCCACCATGTGCTGTTGGATTTCCGCCGTGTTGCTCAGCGCCGACACGCCGTTGGGCCGGAACTTGATGTTGTCGGGAAACGTGCGGTGCAAGTCTCGCTCAATAGCCTCCACGTCGATATCGCGCGCTTCCTGCTTCTGCAGCTGTTCGTAGCGCCCGGCGTGCTTGGCCATAATCGCCGGCCCGCCCGCATAGTAGAACCAGGCCGCACCACGCCACTCGGGTGGGATTCCCTTGCGCACAAACCGCTTAGTCTTGGCGTTGCGCGGCGGGAAGCGCGTCGGGTTCTCCGACATGAGCCCGTTCTCCTTCATGTACGCGTTCCACTTCTTGCGTCGACGCGCCAGATACTGCGAGTAGCCCTCGTTCCACTTGTCGTACTCGCCGCGCGTTACGTACTGGTTCTCCTTGCGGAAGCCATAACGATCACGCGCCGACGGGTCTTCGGGCTTCATGTCGGCCGCAGCCGGCTGCAGGTCGACTGGCGGAGGCGTGGGCGCACGGGAAATCGGACTGGTTATGGTGGGCGTACGGCTGAGCAGCGTGGGCGAACGCAGAGGCTGCGAAAAGTCTTCGTTGGTGCCCAGATGCACTGCAAGACCCATCGACTTGCCCGAATCACGGGCCTCGGGAGACTTGCCCGGGGCCAGAGAAGCAGAAGCAGCTACGGCCGCCGAAATCTTGGGGGTAGTGGCTGCCGCCGGCGACAACGATGATGACATCATGGCCATGTTCGGCGGCACCGACGACGATCTAGGCCGTGGGCGGCGCGGGCCATGAGTCTGCTGTGGTGACAGGCTACCTAATGGACTGATAACTGCCGGCGTAGGGCCGCTGGTGCCGATGCTAGCAATTGAAGCAGCCCCAACACTGTGATTGTAGTTGTGGTATGGCTTGGGCGTCATCGGCGGCTGCTGCTGTTGCTGCTGCTGTTGTTGTTGTTGTTGTTGTTGTTGTTGTCCAATAGACGAAATCTGGTACGGAGTCGGCTCGGGAATCACATTAATCGGCTTAATGTTACGCGCGCGAGATCGGCGCTTCGACAGAGACTCAAACCGGCGCGGGTTCAAAGCTTTGGGTCCGTCCGTAGCAGCAACAGCGTCAATATCAGCAGCAGCGTCAACGTCAGCGTCAAAGTCAGCGTCAACGCCAGCGTCAACGTCAGCAACGGCGTCAACGTCGACGTCAACGTCAACGTCAACTTCAATGCCAGCATGAGATGCCGACGTATGTTTGGACTCGTCGCCCGACGCCGATCCTGATGCCGATCCAACCGAAATCTGGTGGCGCAACGACGACTGCGGCAAATCGTTAAACTCTTCGTCCTCATAGTCGTCTCCGTCTCCCTCCAGATCGCCCGTCGTGTTGTGGTGCACGTCCGAGTCGGAGTCGACAAAGCCCTGGTAGTACATGCCCATGACATCGTCCACAATCGAATCGTCCTGTGTGTCTTCGGCATACACCGAGCTCATTGGTGTTCCACGGCTGCTGTACTCTGTGTTGTTTGTGACTTGCGTTGATGAAGCCTGTGACCGGAACGATGATCGCGAAGCCTCCTTGGCCATCCACGGCTGTGCGTATCCATGCGGCAAGTGGAAGCCCGAGGCCAGGCCCGACGGCTGACCAGTTGACGATGTCATGGCAGCCGAAGATGAGGCGTTGCGCTGCATCGGCGGCCGGTTCGGAAAACCAGCGGCACCACCAGCCATGGTAGGACGCGACCGCGGCAAACGACCGTCATAGTAGTCGGCAGACGACGCAGCAGACACGGCAGACGATCCCGAAGCACCGCGCGGACGCGGCCACATGGTGTTGCTGCTGTAGCTGCCATTATAGTTGCCGTTGCCGTTGCCGTTGCCGTTGCCGTTGCTACTGTAGTTGGAGTTTTTGGGAAACGCGTTGAGAGGCATCGTGTTATCGGCCGATTCTTCGGGAATCGACGAGGCAACAGCGATATTGACCGGATTCGATGTGGGAGCGGCCGACAGAGGCGGCCACGGAACACTGCCGGAAACCGAGGAAGATGCCGAGGCCGGGGCGCGCGGAGATGGTTCGGGTGTAGCGGTGCGGATGCTGTACTTGCGCGGGCGCGAAAAGTTCTCGACCAAGCCCGGCGACTGCTGTGTGTGTTGGTGGCGTTGCGAGTGCGCCGATACGGATCGATTCATGGGCGAATACGGTGCCGATCCGGGAATCGCTGTAGCCGTAGCGGGCGCCGAATTCAATGTAGGAAACGGATGCGACGGGGTTGTGGGTGACGGGTACGGGTTTGTGCCGTCGCCGAGGTCCAGCAAATGGAGCTTAAGAGCCAGTGGGTGCTTTTTGGGGAGAGGGGCTGCGGCAGAAGTAGAGTCGCTTGTGTTTGAGGTTTGCGGTTGCGGTTGCGGGATTTGTGGTTGTTGCGGTTGTTGCTGACTTTTGCTATTGTTTGGAGGGTTGTGAGTAGGAAAAGAAAAGAAATCAGCGGTTGAACCGTTACTTTTATCACTTTCTCTCTCCTTGTCAGTCTCAAATGCGCTTTGAAGCGTCCGAGTTTGGGTTTGGTGCGAGTGTTTGATGATTCCGGATCCTGATTCTAATCCTGATCCTGAAGCAGAAGCAGAAGTAGGAGCAGAAGCAGAAGTAGAATCAAAACCAGGGCCAGAGCCGGCGAAATCGAAAGCTGAAGAAGAGTCTTGGCCTAGGGGGTAAGAGAGTCAGTACATTTTTCTTTTTCTTTTTCTTTCCCTTCTTTTCCTTTTTTTTTTCTTTTATTCTTTTATTGTTTTATTTTTCTCTTCCCTCGCATATTTCTTTTCGTCTTCCCTTTTAAAAATTTACAAGACAGAATAAAAGAGGAAAAAAAGAACAAAAAAAAAAACTAAAAAAAAAAACTAAAAAAAAAAACTCACCGGTTTCGACAGGGGCATCCTGGTCATTACCAGACGCTGAAAAAGAAAATGAGCTAGAGCCAGCAACACCACCACCAACAGCCATCGGCTTCATTAGCGGCGATCCCCCTTCTATCTTGAGCTGCCGCCCGCGTCTCTCTTCATTGTTTTCGTCGCCAGTTGAGCCAATCACGCCATCTATCGACTGTTTTTCACCACCACCACCAGCAGCAGCAGCAGCAAACGCTTGGCTAAAGTCTTGATGGAGCTCAGTGTTTGGAGTAGTCGGTGTGCTAGAATGTGCTGGCCCCGGCCCTTTACCGACAAAGCTACGCGCGTTGGCCCAGCGCGGCATGGCTGTGAGTCCGGGATGCATCGGCTTTGGCGCGTGAGGCGGCGGCGGCGAACGGCGATTCTTGTTAAAATACTCGAAACGGTCGTCGTGTATAAAGATGGGCGAGGCGGGCGGTTGGTTGTTGTTGAGGGTGGTTTGGAGCTGGTGTAGCTGGAGGTATTGCGGTGATGGTTGCTGCTGTGGTTGTAGCTGCTGCTGTGGTTGTAGCTGCTGCTGTGATTGTAGCTGCTGTTGGTTTTGACTCCCTCCGTAATGGCCAGTCTGACTTTGGCTGCGCGGTGGCATTTTTTGGTGGTTGTTTTGGTGGTACTGCAACTGTTGCTGGTGATATTGCTTTTGCTGCTGGTTCTGGTTCTGGTTCTGAATTTGTTGCTGTGTCTGACTCTGGTTCTGTGTTTGGCTCTGGCTCTGGCTCTGACTTTGCTGCTGGCTCTGGCTCTGACTTTGCTGCTGGCTCTGGCTCTGACTTTGCTGCTGGCTCTGGCCGCCTCCGTCTTGGGACGAAAAGTTGTAGCCGTAGGACGATGCAGAGTCGCCGCCATAGTTTTGGTGCATGCGCTGCTGTTGATTCTGGTGCTGGTTGTGGTTATAATGGTGGTTGTCATGGTGATTATTCTGCTGATACGGGTGGCCCGAACTGGCACTTCTAACAGGCGCAAGGCCCGGGCCGCGATGGTTCGGCCCGTGGCTAACAGGAGGCGGTCGCTGATTGGGTCCAGGCCTCTGCGGGTGGTTTTGATTCATGTGCATGTTCGGCGTTGTGTTTTGTCTGACTGGGCCGTAACGGGTATGTTGCTGATCAGGGGCGCCATCATCGTGTGGAGGGCGGCGCATCTGCCGATTTTGTGGCTGTGACTGTGGCTGTGACTGCGACTGCAACTGTGACTGCGACTGCGACTGCGACTGCTGAAGGCTAAAGTCAAGGTCTCGATCGGACCGTTGTTGGTGTGGTGGTGCTGGCCGTTGATTCGGCGCCTGCTGAGGGGGCATTTTGAAGGGCGGGGATTTGTACTAGTCGCTGGAAAGTCGACGGGCACAAGCACGGAAGTAAATTTCCGGCTTTTTCCTCCAAGGAGGCGGTTGAAAAAGGGCGAGCAAAGCAGGTCAAGCCAAATCAAAAGAAGTGCGAGCTCTAGGCCAAGAACAAAGTAAACAAGTATAAATAGTGCGGGTCGAGTCGAGTTGAGTTGAGTCGGTTCAGGAGGTCGACACACAGACTGACAGGGTGGAAAAGAAAATGAGAAAAGGAGGTGAATATCAACGTTGGGTCATCATCATAGAGTAGAATAGAAGCAATAACTTGTTTTTTGACAAAGAGATCCAAGCAATGGAGGCTTTCAGGTCTTTAAGGGAAGATTGAGAAAGAGAGAAAAAGACGAGAAAAAGAGAAAAAAAGAGAAAAAAAAACCCCGAATGTCGAACCGGCGGCAAAGGCGTAAAATTGGGAGACGAAGCTAAACTAACAAACGGCGAACAAACAAACACAAGACAAACAAATGAAGATTTTGATGCAAGAAGTAAGAAACAAAGATTACGAAAAAGAAAAAAAGAAAAAAAAAACCCCCGAGAAAAGAGGGAATAGAGAAAAAGAATTATAATATCAAAGGAGAAACTAAGAATAAAAACAGAAAAAAAAAACTGGACTGCCGAAATTTCGGAATATCAAAATCCATAATTCTTTTGTTCTTTTTTTTTGGTTTGGGGGGGTTTTTTTTTATTTTTTATTCAAGGATCAACAAGGGCGACGATGGAAGACTGAAAGAAAAATAACCGAAAGAAAAGAAAAGAAAAGAAAAGAAGGAAAAAAAAAAAAAAAAAAAGGTGAAATGTGCAGAAATTTCACAGCCTTAAAAAGGTTTGAACCGAAGAATAACCAGCTGAGGAAGGAAGTGAAAATTGTATAATTCCAAGATGGCAGGTACGCGCTTCTGATATCAGGCGAGTTGAGTTGACCTACTCAACTTGAAGTTGACAATGTTTTCTAATTCAGCGGCTTTTTTGTAGCTCTTGAACAGCTTCTATCTTGTTATACTTATTCCGTGCTTTGCTTAAGCTGCCGCCTAGAAACAGTGTCTCATCTTATTGGACCCTCTTACAAGTAAGTCTATTTGTTTCTCGCTCGCTCTCTACCAACTTCCCTTTTGGGCGTCGCCGTTTGCCTTTAACTGGTAGGAATTCAATATCAATACATTAATTACCTCTACCGGTTTGCCAGTCCATATACTATACAGTAAAGTATATACAGCACAACTTCAACTCCCTTCTAGTCTTCTGGCCACCCTGGCTTGTCCCTTGCACCAAATTGACTCCCTAGTACTAACGCTACTAGAGTCAGCTTACTTGCTCTTTTTATTCTTCTCTCCTATAACATCAAGCCTGTGCCTGTATAAAGTATAATTGCTATAATTCCAAACCTAGTGGATCTCCTTCTTTTCTTATTTATTCTGCTTGCCAACATAAAACAAGCACAAATCTTCCCCTAGCCTATGCCTTTTTTGTCTGGCCTAGCCTATGCCTTCTTGTCTATGCATGTTCCTATCCTTTAACCCTATATAATGATTTGCCATTTCAATGCTTCCATCGTCTTCTACTGTCCATTGTGATAATTCTCCGGATGATCCTTTGCCGTGAGTTCTGTAACATCAAGGCAGTACAAACCCCAAGTTAAGATTATGGGTTTGCTGCCAAAGCGATCCTACCGAGCTCTAGGATGGTATCTGGCTTTTCTTCTCCTTTTGTTTCCTTGGTCTTTTGTCTTTTGTCTTTTGTCTTTTGTCTTTTGTCTTGGTCTTCTTTTTTTGTCTTCTATCTTGGTCTTGGTCTTTTGTCTTGGTCTTCTTTCTTTTGTCTTCTATCTTGGTCTTGGTCTTTTGTCTTCTGTCTTCTATCTTGGTCTTGGTCTTCTGTCTTCTATCTTGGTCTTGGTCTTCTGTCTTGCTCTTGGTCTTGCTCTTCTGTCTGTTCCCGTACCCGTACGCCTTACCGCTTGCCGGCGATCTTTATTTCCTATTCCTCTCCTTTCTTTTTTCTCTTTAACTATCCTGTTCTCCACCCGCTTGCATGTCTTTATGCACCGTTTATGCAATGCGTCGCTTTAGCTTAGCTTTAGCTTTAGCTTTAGCTGCAGGTACAGACAGCCCACGCTGGTGATCTTTAAAGGCTCGTCGAAAGTGCTGTGCTTGTTTAGCCAAGGAGAGACGGGCTCGCCTAAAGCGTGAACTGATTTCTGCTCATTATTTTTTTTTCTTTTTTTTTCTTTTTTTTTCTTTTTTTTTCTTTTTTTTTCTTTTTTTTTCTTTTTTTTTCTTTTTTCCTCCCTCTCCCTCCTCCTCTACTCAGTCTTGTCTCTTTTCTCTCGCCCCATCCTGTCTTCTGCTTTAACTTGTAATAAGCTCGTGTCACTTGATTGTCAATGCCAGATTTTGCATTCTTTACTCCGTGCCCTATTTGCATATTCTGCTTCGTGTCTTTTTTTTTTTTTTCTTCTCGTCTGACATTTCTCCTTTTTACATTTCACTTTAGCCCATTCTTGCACCACTAGTAGCACTGCTACTCTCCTTTCCCTAGCCTGGCGGCCCTTAATCTCGCCGCCTGCGTCTCTTGACTGCCAAGACTTTTTTTTTTATTCTCTCTTTTCCGCCTTTTCATTCTCTGGTCTGCCAAGTTTCTTCTTCTCTGGCCTGCCAAGATGCTGCAACCCGCGCCGCTCAGAATTTCAGCTTTGTTGAAGAAATAGGCAACGAAACAAGGGATACAAACGAGCAAGAGACAAGGCCAAACGAGAAGAAAAGAAAAAAAAAACAAGGGATACAAACAAGAAAAAACAAGGCAAGGCTAAGCCAAAACAAAGGAAAAGAAAATTACAAGGATGTTAGTAGCAAGCAAGGACAAAAGCAGGGCAAGATTTAGTAGTAGTACTACTTGGAACAAGGGCTTGTGATTTTAGGGCACGCGACAGCTTGGTTTGGTTTGCACAATGCAATGTGTTGACGCGACGTTGGTAACCCTTGAACGTGATAGTATGGCTGCACGTGCAGTGGGTTAGTGGCAGTCAGACGCTGCCTTATTATGCAACTTATTAGCGGATCTGAGCTTACACGCCAAGGAAAGGGTTGATAAACACAGTGCGTACTCTAATAATAACGCACTGTCCCGTGTCACGGTCAAGCAAACAACAAACAACAAACAAATACGGAGTAAACAAAAAAGAAAACAAAAAAGAAAACAAAAAAGAAAACAAAAAAGAAAACAAAAAAGAAAACAAAAAAGAAAACAAGCAAATCAGAGCGTCTGCTTACAGTGCTCCTACTCGTGGCGCTGGCTATAATGACCTCTCTTTTGTCTTTTACAACGCGCTGTTTACGGAGTACAACTGAGTATACTCTTACTGTAAGTTGAGAGCTTACCTCATTCTACGGAGTATAGCTCTAGCTATAGCTCCAGCTCCAGCTCCAGCTCCAGCTCCAGCTCCCTCCAACTTTCTTTCTCTTCTTTTGCCTCTAGCTTCGAGGGCAGCTTATTCCTGCTTTCTCTTCCCTTTCCTTGTCTCCGCTCCGTCCTTTCTGTCATTCTCCAACCCAACCCAACCCAATCCAACCCAACCCAACACACTACACTAAACTAAGCACTGTGCCGCTCTGGAAAGATACTTGTACATTGCAACTCTTAGCTTGGAGAAGGTTTCTTTTTTTTTTTTTTTTTTTTTTTTTTTACAGAGGTAAACCAGTAGCCGTAAAAAGTACCGAGAGTACAGTACGGAGTACAGTACTCTATAGGTTAAGCAAAAGTTGCTGGCCAGATAAATGGCTGGAGCTCGTTATCAGCTTGGTATACAGTATTTGACTTGCTTTTATCTTTCTGTTTCTTTTTCTTTTTTTTTTCCTCTTCTTTTTTTTTTCTTTTGCCTCTTTCTTTTGCCTCTTTCTTTTTCTTCTCTACTCTACAAATCACACCTCCAGTTTGGCCAAATCAACGACGACTGCATTTACTTATTCAATCAACCAATCAACTCATCCAATCAACCAATCAACTAAATCCTACGTACATCAAACAAATGGCTGGCACGCGCAAGAGAAAGCAAGACGACGACATTGTCGATGACGACGAACTGGTCTCACTTCCCGAGGGCAGTGGTGAGGAAGAAGAGTAAGTGTTGCTGTTGCTATTGCTGTTGCTGTTGCTGTTGCTGTTGCTGTTGCTGCTATTGCTGCTGTTGCTGCTATTGTTGCTGTTGCTGCTGTTGCTGTTGCTAGTCACATGTTGTTCTGACTTCACCTGGCTGGACTGCGCTGTCGGACAATCGCTAATGATGAATTGACATTACAGGGAAGAGTACGATGAAGACGATGATGATGACTTTCAAGATGACGGTGATGAGGAAGAAGAAGATGGGGAAGAGGGCAATGAAGAAGATGGTGAGTTCTTTCAGCCCCAGGCTGATGTTGGCCTCAGGCTACATATTTCAACTGACGCCCCAGCAGATGTCCCGCCTGTAAAGAAGAAGATCAAGACCGGCCCGACCGACGACGACGAACAGGAGGAAGAAGAAGGGGAGGAAGAAGAAGGGGAGGAAGAAGAAGAGGAAGAAGAAGAAGAAGAAGAGGAGGAAGAGGATGACTTGGAGGATGACCTAGAGGAGCAAGTGCCAGAGGAGCAGGACCTTGAAAAAGAAGACGAAGACATTGAGGAGCCGGCCGACGACGACGAGGGCAACGGTGAAGAAGAGCCAGCCAAGGGGGATGATGACGTGACTGAAGAAGCGGGTGAGCCAAAGCCGGAGGCGGGAGAGGAAGACGAGGAGGGGGAGGATCAAGAAGATGGAGATGTTCCCACGACTGCGGGTCAAACTGCGGGCGCTGCTTCCGCTGCCACTGCGGCTTCGGCTCCGGCTACGGTGACAGCGGGTGGCGACGAGTAGTGTATTAGTCAGGTGTACGTCATGAGAGATGTACGTCTTGAGAGAGGGGATGTGTATAGTCAGGTGTACGTCTTGAGAGGTGTACGTCATGAGAGATGTACGTCTTGAGAGATGTACGTCTTGAGAGAGAATGTGTATAATATATCCAAGTTCCATTACAGAGACATGAGTACAAGACAAGCAAGTACTTTTGTATGAGCAGACGCCTGGCACATACGGAGTTTGCCCCGTCAAACACGGAATATCATGGTTATTGGAGGAACCTACGATGAGTGACATGCGGCAACGCGGGCGGGTTGCCAAGAATATGCCGCAAGCCACGTGATCACCAAGGGTGGCATCAGACCCTAGTGGACCCTAAGAAAGGACGCGCGTTTACGTTACGAAAATTGATCATAAAACATGCAAGCAAAATCACACAGTGGTAGCAGACGAGTGAAGTGGGCGCTAATTGGGTGTGAGATGTTTGAGAGACCAGAAAGTCGACCAGAAGCAGAACAGAAGTAGAGCGCAGGCATATCTAGGCCAAGAGAATGAGGAAAAGAAGCAGAAGCAGTACGTACTCCGTAGTACAATGGCAATTGAGAAAATATACAGTGGGTAGGCGCTATAAAGATAAAGGCTTGAAAAAAAAAAAAAAAAAAAAAACCCTTTGAAGTCTTGGCATTTCGATCTTTCTCCAGATTGTCGCAATCCCGAGTCTTGGCAAACAGGGGGTTGAATATGGGGAAAAGTCACTGTGAATACTGTAGTTGAGCAGAATTAGAAGGGAAGAGAAAGAAACAAGGAAAAGAATGAAAAGGAGAAGAAGGGGGGGGGCTCGAGCGGCTTCAGTTTTTTTTTTTTTTTTTTTTTTTTTTTTTTTTTTTTTTTTTTTTACTCTCATGGAGCGGCTTCAGTTGGCTTGGCTTGGCTTGACTTGAGTTGAGTGAGGACTGGGCTGGACTTGGACTCTTTAGGTGTCTTCAGCTCTATTCTTCTCACTCACTTCTACCTCTATTCTTCCCGCTCACTTCTACCTCTATTCTTCTCACTCACTTCATAGTAGTACCCTAAACCTAGCAACAAATAAAGAAAGAAGAAAAAAAAGAAAGAGCTAGATCGCCGATACAAAAACTTGCTGTTTGCCCTGCATCGTCAAGCATGGCAAAAAAGCTTGGCATAACGTGATTTCTTTTAGCACAAAGAAATCTAGAGGGGGTGTCTCCTTTCTTTCTTTCCCTTCTGTTAAAATGTTTTTAATTACCTGTCGCACCCGGTCGGTGTAATTCCTGATTCAAGCTGCTAAGAAAGAGATAAACCCAGAATAATAGTAGCAGGATACGTCTAATAGAAGGGAGAGGCAAAGAACGCCAAGAAAGCTAAATGCATCTTGGCATCAATTGCCCCCTTGCAAATCAGGCATTTCTCTAGGGGAGGGAGGGG
>LKBB01000176.1:42342-57539 GCA_001513885.1 Thielaviopsis musarum
GGGGGGGGGGGGGGGGGGGGGGGGGTGTTGTACAGATTCATTCTGTGTTGCTGCTCGGTGCTGGAAGTTGCTGATGTTGAAGAAGTGAAGGTGAGAGCAGAGAGCGAGAAAGAAGAACGGGAAAATGCCAAGCTTTCTGTTCTTCAGATGCCACGACTTTGTACCGACGATCATGCCCTGGTCCGTAGAGGTGACAGCAGGCAGCAGTTTACTTTTTATGTCCGTATCGATTTAGTATCGTTTATCAATATAGAGAAGTAGAGAAGGAGAGAGGATAAGGAGAGAGGAGAAGAAGAGAGAGGAAGAAGAAGAAGAAGAGAGGAGAAGAAGAGAGGAGCAGAAGAGAGGAGAAGAAGAAGAAGAAGAGAGGAGAAGAAGAGAGGAGCAGAAGAGAGGAGCAGAAGAGAGGAGCAGAAGAGAAGAGAAGAAGAGAAGAAGAAAGAATCGCCAAGCTACTCGTCATGTCCCCGACTAACCGACCTCTCCAAAAGGTACTCTCTGGGCTGTACGGTGCTACTGCTCTGCCTGCAGTGTACTTTTACAAACAGCATGCACTCTGTAGCAGAAAATAGCGACACCTCCCTTCTGTAAATACAGTCAAAGACCAGGCAGGCAGGCATTAACGGGGCTGTGCCGTTTCTTTTTCTTGCTCATTCTGTGTCTTCGGCTCTTGTTGCTCGTTTTTGTTCCGTCTTGGACTGGGGTAGGAGTGGGGATCAAATGGTCGATACGAGCTGCTCAATACGGGGTCTTGCTGTTGCCCTTATTACTATTGTCTAGTTTATAAGACCATTTGTCTTTTTCATTTTGGCGCACGGACTCAAGTATGACCGATGTCCGTCTGCTTGGAGCCAGCTAGCCAGAAAGTACAGAGAGCAGAAACAGAGAGAAAAAAGAAGAAAAAAAAAAAAAAGAAACCAGCCATGCATGTATACTGCATATTCCCCCAAGTCTCATGTTTTTATATTTCTTTTAGTCTGGCATTAGTGTTTCTGGTTTATTGAAAGTGTCTCAGCTGTGACGAAGCCTGTTTGCACATTACAAAGTACTCCAAGTTATTCGTTATTCATGGAGCAGAAATTAAACTATGCTAGGCAGCCGTGAAAGCAGGCGGTCAGAGACTGGTAGAGAAAGAAGGAGACTACTACAGAAAGAAGAAGGAGGGAAGAAAGAAGGAAAAAAAGAAGAAAGAGAATAGAGAAAGAGGAGGAGAAAAAGAAGAAAGAGAATAGAGAAAGAGGAGGAGGAGGAGGAGGAGAAGAAAAAGAAGTGAGAAAAACGGAAAGAGAACGGCCCCCCAATCATCGTGTGTGCTCTGGACTCTGTTCCTACCCGCACACCCGTTCCTGCTGTGCACGCTCCTGCCTTTTTTGCTCTACCGCTACTTCTACTACCTACAGCACATTTACTTGTAATTTGTAACAGAGCAAACCAGACCAGACCAGACCAGACCAGAGCAGAACAGCCCAGAGCAGACCAGAACAATGAGTAATTACTTATTTACTCTCATCAGGGTGTGACGGGGTACCCGGTTTTTTATTTCTTTTCTTTTGCTCTCACTACTGTTAAAAAAATCTCTCTCTCGTCTATTCCGTTTCCTTTACACTTCTTTTACCCTTTTTCACGAGAACCTATTTTTAATGAGAATAAAACAATCCTCTTCACCCCCATCGTCATAATCATCATTTTCTCTTGTTGCAACTCCCGAACGCATCGCTTGGCTTTCTCTCGACTTGGTCCAAGCACAAAAAGCCAAGAGCAAATAAAGTCTTCCGACACGCACGCCTGATCCCCAGAATACCACGAAAAAACGAAAAAAAGAAAAAAAAAAGAAACGAAAAAAAACAACAAAAAAAAACGAAAAACAAAAAAAAAAACAAAAAAAAACGAAAAAACAAAAAACGAAATCGCCGACGACAAAAGAACCCTGTCCGTTTTTTTATTGCCCCAGGATTCAATTCAATTCAATTCAATTCAATTCGCTCATCTTGGTCTTCTTTTCTAGTCCTACTCCGTAAACTCCTGCTCCTAAATAGTTACACATGTTTCTGGCGCCAAGACTTTTGACAGCCGCCGATTTGACGGACTAAAGGTGATTCTGATTCTCTTTTGTTGGCCAAAGACAAGAAGACCCTCGACTCTTTGTTTTCTTTTTTTTTTTTTCTTTTTTCATTCTTTTTCCTGTTTTTTTTCTTTTCTTTTTTTCTCTTTTTTTTTCTTTTCCTTTTTCTTTTCCTTTTTCTTTTTCTTTTTCCTGTTTTTTTTTTTCTCTTTTTTTCATTCTTTTTTCGTTTTTTTTTTCGTTTTTTTTCATTATTTTTTCGTTTTTTTTCTTTTTTTCTTTTTTTCTCGTTTTTTTATTCTTTTTTCCTTTTTGATTTCCCTTTTTCTAAATTTCACTTCCTATTCATTTCTACCCTTGCTTCTTCTCCGCTAGTCATACCCCCCCTCATCATCTTTCCTTCACTTCCTTACTCTTCTTCCACGCACTCTTTTCTCACTATTATATATTTTTTTCTTTTCCCATTTTCTTTTTCCTTTACCTCTGTTGCTTTCTCCCTTCTTTCAACTCAGCATACAGCCCTCCCTTGAAAACAATTGCCCTTAAAACCATCCCTCATTCCTTTTTTTTTTCTCCTTCTTCTCGAGTTTTATTTGTTCTCTTTCAATTCCCTTTTGTTTTGCCAAGACCTTTCTTTTCTCCTTTCTGCTGATTTTGATTTAGTTGGTGTAATTGCCAAGCCCGCCAAAAGTCTTGGCATTCTTATCTGATCAGCCTTACTATCACTGTTACTACTACCACTACTACTACTACTACTACTACTACTTCTACTACTACTACTACTACTACTACTACTACTACTACTACTACTACTACTACTACGACTACTACTACTACTACTACTACTACTACTACTACAACAACTACTACTACTACTACTACGACTACTACTACTACTACTACAACTACTACTACTACTACTATTACTACTACTACTACTACTATTACTACTATTACTACTACTACTACACCTCTATACACTCATCCCACCTCCCCGCTCTATATACTTCACGATGGAAGCCTCGCGTTACCGCGGCAGCGTTGGAGGCCGGATGGTGAGTCTTGCCCTCTCTCTTTTCAACCTCTTTCAATCTCTCCATCTCTTTCTTGCACCCCATTCCTTGTCCGCTAACATTCAAAGCCCGATGGCGGTTTTGATCAGTTTCTCAGTTCCGGCTACAACAATATTGAAGACCCGGCCTACTTCCCCGGTCTTGCCATGTCATCTTCGTCCAACTACCCACCCATGGCTACCCAGTCCACCTACAACATGCCCAATGGCATTCCCGACTCGCGCATGTTCCTCGGTCTCAACCAGGGATCTTCGGGCATGGCCCCTACCCTAAACCCTCTCGAGATCAACCGTTCTGTCGGCCCCATTAGCGCCCACAGCAGCGCTAGCGGCGGCGCTAGCTGGGACCCGCGCACCACTGCTTCTGGCCCGGGGCCGGCAGCCTACGGCCCGGGCTCTGGCTCTGACTTTCGTATGTCTCCGTCCACTTCCTCCGGCCCTGGCTACTCCCCCCCTGGGCCTGTGCCTGGATCTGGGTCTGGGTCTGGGTCTGGATACAACTATAGCCACACCCACAGCTACACCCATGATGGCTACGGCTACAGCCAATCCTACTCCCCCGGCTCTGGCTATCTTCCCAGCTCCCCCGGCTCCAACTCCATGTCGTCCACTGGCCATGGCCTCGGCTCACACCCCTCCTCTGCAGACTCTCCGGCCAGTGGTGCCTTGTCCACCACTAGCACAGCGCCTAGTGCCGCATCGTCGGGCTCCCTAGGCAACCTGCCTCCGGACCCGCGTAAGCGCCGCCACGGCTCGGCCAGCGCAGCTGAAGAAAAGAAGCGCAACGCGGCTCAGCTACGCACGGCTTCGCGCGCGCCCAAGAAGCAGAAGACGCCGACGCGCCGCAACAGCGAAAGCCTAGAGGAATCACGTGCGCGCGAGGCCCACAACCAGGTTGAGCAGCAATACCGCCACCGCCTCAACACGCACTTTGAGCGTCTGCTCTCGTCGATCCCCATGTCGGAGTACCGCGGCGAGAATGCGCTGATTGATGACGATGGCTCGGCCTCGCCTGGACAGCGTGCGGCGGCGCGCGCGGGCATTGAGAAGCGCATTAGCAAGGCCGAGGTGCTGGAAATGGGCCGGTCGTGGATTGAGAAACTGACGCGGGAGTGCGAGACGCTGCGTGAAGAGGTGCAAAACTTGCAGCAGGAAAACAAGACGCTGCGGGGCGGCGATCGGGAGTGGAAGCAGCGGGAGTGGCACTGAGTATTTGTGTCTCTCTCACTCACTTTTGTGTCTCTCATACTCACTCACTCACTCACTCACTCACTTTTGTGTCTCTCACACTCACTCACTTTTGTGTCTCTCACACTCACTCACTTTTGTGTCTCTCACACTCACTCACTCACTTTTGTGTCTCTCACACTCACTCACTCAATCTCTCTCTCTCCCTTCCCTTTAGCCTTTCTTCTTCTTCTTTTTCCTCTTGCCGTGGCCAGGCAGCGGTTCTAATCGCTCGACTTCCATTGGCCCTTTTTTTCTCTTTTCTTTTTCCTTTTTCTCATGCACACGCACTTGTCACGGCTTGGCTCATAGACGGCTTTCTTTCCCTTTTCTTTTTTGTATCACTTACCCTTGTCTGGCGTTTCTTCGGTTTCTGGTTTAGGCGGCTAGCTTTTTTTTTTTTTTTTTTTTTTTTTTTTTTTTTGTTTTTTTTTTTTGTTTTTCTTTCTTAGCTTGTTTGTTTTCACATTTTTTGCTATTTCTGTTTGTCATGATAACAACGGCCTTGTTTTTACAATTTCAATTCAATTTTATTCATTTCAAAAACCCAAGTACCATCTAACTGTAATCTGTACAGTACAGTAGAGTAGAACTCATGTCACGTGCCCTTGTTCTAATTGATGCGCTTACTGCGGCGGCACAACGCGGGGTAATTTACCGCACACTGTGAGCGCACTGTTCTGCAGCGTCAGCCCAAGGGCAGCTGCGAGTGAAAAGGAAGGAAGTTTGTTGGTGAAAGTGGATTTGTGCCGATGCAGGCGACAGAGTGAAGAAGGAGAAAGAAGCGATTCGAACAGGTAATTAGTCTGTTTATATGTATCAGTGATGTAAGGCCACAGTGTACAATATACTACTTACACCGTACGTGCAAGCTTGGCGGCAGCGGCAGCGGCTACGGCTACGCTCTTGAATACCACCGTAGCCGTAGCCATAGCCGTAGCAGTAGCCTTAGCCTTAGCCGTAGCAGTAGCCGTAGAATGTAAACATACTGCGTATATAAAAAGCCTTGCTCTTTTTTTTTCTTTTTTTTTTTTTCCTTTTCTTCTTTCTATCACTAACTCTACTGGAATATTTCTTCACAATGGCCAAGTTTACCGAGTAAGTTGTCATCATTATTCTGTATTACCAAGTAAAAAAAAAAAAAAGAAATTCGGTCTAACTCTCTAGAAAAACCTTTACGCTCAACACGGGCGACAAGATGCCGGCCTTTGGCCTCGGCACGTGGCAGTCCCGGCCCAACGAGGTCCGCGATGCGGTCAAGGCGGCGCTGGATGCGGGATACCGGCACATTGACACGGCGCTGGCGTACGGCAACGAAAAGGAAGTCGGCGAGGGCATCAAGCTGTCGGGCGTGCCGCGCGACCAGATTTGGCTGACAACCAAGCTGGACAACCCGTGGCACAAGCGCGTGGCCGAGGGCATTGAGTCGTCGCTCAAGAGCCTCGACACTGACTACGTTGACCTGTATCTGATGCACTGGCCGTGCAGCAGCGACCCGGATGACATGAGCAAGGTGTTTAGCGACTGGGACTATGTCAACACGTGGCATGAGATGCAGAAGCTGGTGGGCAGCGGCAAGGTGCGCAACATTGGCGTGTCCAACTTTGGCATTCAGCACCTTGAGCGGCTGCTGGCGGACGCGAAGACGACGGTAAGTTTATGCAGCAGATATGCAGCAACGAAATACATAAGAGGCGAGTAATGCTAACTGTTCTTAGGTCGTCCCCGCCGTCAATCAGATTGAGCTGCACCCCGCCAACCCGTCGCCCAAGCTGGTTGAGTTTTGCCGGGCCAAGAACATTCACCCCACGGCCTACTCGTGTCTGGGCAGCACCAACTCGCCGCTGTACTCCAACGCCACGCTCAAGGCCATTGCCGAGGCCAAGGGCAAGACGGTGCAGCAGGTGATTTTGATGTGGGGTCTGCAAAAGGACTGGAGTGTGATTCCCAAGTCGGTGTCGGCGGGCCGGATTGCGTCAAACCGCGATGTGGACGGATGGAGTCTGACGGAGGAGGAGGTGGCGCAGATTGACGGGCTGACGGATCGGTTCAAGGTGTGCGGCGACGATTGGATTCCGATTCGCGTGTTTTTTGGTGATGATGAGTAGTTTAGCTCTTAATATACTCTGAACTGGTTAAGCTTTGTCTAAAGTCTGGTAGTTTGGTCTGGTCTGGTCTGGTAGCTTCGCCTGGTAGGTTGGTCTGGTAGCTTCGCCTGGTAGGTTGGTCTGGTCTGGTAGGTTGGTCTGGTTAAAGCTTCGCCTGGCTGTCCAGTTCCCGCATCACCTCGGCCACATTTGCACGAATCCGCCCCGCCAACTCCTCGGCCTCTTCGTCATCCAACTCCTGCCTCGTGCCGCGGCCAAACATGGTAAAGCTTTCGCTCATTCTGCCGCTGGCGCGAATCTCTGGCCGCGGAATAACATGGAAATGCACATGGGGCACGACCTGGGCAGCTGCGGCACCGTTATTCTGCACAACGTTCCAGTCGTGCACGCCCGTGGCACGCGCCAGGGCTTTGGACAGGACCAGCAGGTTGTGGCCGAGGGCGGCGGCTTCGGCGGGTGTGACGTCGGACAGTTTTTCGGCGTGGCGGCGCGGTGAGAGGAGCAGGTGGCCGGTCGACAGGGGCATGATGTCGAGAAAAGCAATGGCGGAGGGCGTGGAGAGGAGGATGAATGTAGAGGGCGAGAGGGAGAGGGAGGACGGGAAAGATGGTGGAGGAGAGCGCGGGTCGTAGGGAGGAAAGGAGGCGGTGATGGCGCAGAAGGGGCAGGACATTTTGGGCGGCTGAGAGCTGTTGGTAGAAGAGAAGAGAGGAAGAGAGGAAGAGAAGAAGAGAAGAAGAGAAGAGAAGAAGAGAAGAGAAGAGAAGAGAAGAGAAAAGAGAAAAATGACGGTTAGTATATTTGGTGCGGTTATATGGTTTTGTTAGTGCTGACCGCCTCAAAAGGCTGGATTCTGCCGATTCTCTGCTGACCGCCCAGGCCTGGGTCTAAGGGGAAGGCTGAGAAAATCAAAGTTTAAGCGGGGCTGCGCGGCGACGTTTTATTGGTTGGTGCTTGCGGCAGTATAAAAGCCCTGGGCGCAGCCTTGGGTAAGACCTTTATATTTTTTATTTAAAATTCTTTTTTTTTTTTGCAAATTTTAGCTTTACGTCACTTTTCCCATCTATTTCTTTTTCCCCCTACCTTCAACAGTCAATTCAATTCAACAGACGACAGCCCACCTCCAAAAACCTTTAAAAATGTCCTCGCAGTATCAAATCCCCTCCGGCTCGGGTGCCGCCACTGTCGGCTCCGGCTCGACCAAGTTTGAGGGCCCGGCCAAGCTCAACTACATCTGCGGCGACTGCGGGCTCAACTCGACGCAGCACCAGACGGTGCCGTTTCTGCGATGCAAGGAGTGCGGGTGCCGTATTCTGTACAAGCCGCGGACGAAGCGGTGAGTTTCTTTTCTGGATTATTCTGTCTTTTGTCTTGTCTTCTCACATCGAAACTAACTCGCAATAGCATGGTCCAGTTTGAGGCTCGGTAGAACGCGCGCGACATCTAAAAGCGGAAATGGAATCAATCGGCGTTGGCGGTGTTTGTTTACTTTGCTTTTGCTCTGCATTTTTTATGATTTATTCTTGAAAGCTCAAAATATCATTACTCTAAAGAAAAAGAAAAGAGAAAAAAAAAAGAAACTCCAAAAACGCCGTGATGCATGTATTTCCTTTTCGTCCGTCCTTCCTTAGTGCTTCGTGTACAGATACTTGGCAAAACTGCCCTCGGCCACAATCGACTCCTTCTCTGCCTCCCGTGCCGCCTCATAGCGCGCCTGTAGACCCTCGCGGTCTTGCTCGTCGTCATCTGCATACTCGTCCGAGTCAATGTCATGCTCGTCAATGTCCTCTTCGGCACGGTCCTGCACATCCGCGGTGGCCACGGGCTTCTTGTTCTTGTCCTTGTAGTCCATGTGCATGCCCTTCATCATCTTGTCAAGCTCGTGCTGGCGCGCCGATTCCTTTTCGGCGTCGCGCGCGGCGCGCTTGCGCTCCAGCTCGGGCTGGTAGTCGCGCTCAAAGTCGGCGGCCTTTTGCTGCACGGCGGCAAAGAAATCGTCCATGCCGGTACCGACGCGCGAGCTCACGGCAACCACGGACAGGTGGGCGTAGAATTCCTCGAGCATCAGGCTCATGCTGTTGAGCAGGCTGCCCATGTAGCCGGAGCCGCCGCCGCCGTAGTTTTCGCCGGCGAGCACGTCACGCTGCTCGTCTTCGCGCAGGGCAGCCTGGAAGGCGTCGTAGTCGGTCATCCACTCCTTGGCAAACGAGGCGTCCTTGACGTCGGTCTTGTTGAAGACGAGAATCATGGGCAGCTTGGTCTTGTACAGGATGGAGCAGGCATAGAGCATGTTGGACATGAAGGTACTGGTGGAGGCGGTGCGGGGAGTGTCGATGACGTAGGCGATGACGGTGGGGAAGGACGAGGCGAGCGATTCGAGGATGATGGAGCCGGAGGCGGACCAGACAAAGACTTCGATTTGGCCGGCTGGTTTTTTTGGAGTTAGTAGGATGATGGAGGAAGGGAAGGAGAGGGAGACTTACGCGTGTCGATGAGGATGTGGTCCATGGGCTTTTGGGTGGGGGGGTTTTGTTTTTGTTCTTGTTTTTGTTCTTGTTTCTGTTCACTCTCAGTCTCAGTCTGTTCACTCTCAGTCTGTTCACTCTCAGTCTGTTCACTCTCAGTCTGCTCACTCCCCCCCACTCCCGCCCGCTTCTCCAGCAAATGCATCACCTGGTCAATCTTGGTCGCAAACAAATTCAGCGACGTGATGATGCCTCCATTCGGCCCCAGATTGTACTGCTTCATAACCTCTTCGTAGTTGACCGAGTCGCGGATATCAATGTTGCTCTCAAACGGCACGTTGAGCACGGCCGGATCCAGGTTGATGACGTACGGCGGCTCCTCCTTGCTGTGCAAATACGAGTTGATGCGGCGCATAAACGTGGTCTTGCCGGAGCCTGTAGTTGGTTGGTTGGCTGGGTTAGCACGGGGAAGGGCGGGCGGAGGAGAGCGGAGCAAGAGACTTACCAGCCATGCCGACGCACACAACGGCGACGGGCCGTTTGGCCTTGGGAGCGGAAGCAGGAGCGGAAGTAGGAGCGGAAGAATCAGCCATTTTGGTGCGAGTTGTGTTTTGGTTGGAGAAGAAAAAGTAAAAAGAAGAAAAATAAAGTTGAAGTGCAGGGCGGGGCCGTAACAGTAAAAAAAAAATTAGATCAACGACGTCACTTGTAGTGAGTACTTGCTGGGGCTGGTAGACAGTGGGGGTGGAGCAGGTACAGAGTACTTCTGGACATTACTTTTGTCAGCCTTGTGTTTTTTTTTTCTTGCTCTTTCTTTTCTTGGTCTTTCTTTTCTAAACTTCAGCCTCGTCTTTTTTTTTTACTTCAAGCTCGTCTTTTCTACTTCTTCAAGCTCGCCTTTTTAATCCTCAACATAACAGACAAACCAAACAACAATGGACGACGACTTGGCAGCGTTTGAAAAGAATCTCGCAGCTGAAAAAGAACAGCGCGAGTACGAGGCTGAGCGCGAAGAGCAGCGGCGGCGGCATAAAGGCCGTCACAGCGAGCGGGACAGAGACAGTCATAGAGAGAAAGATGGTCACAGGGGGAGCCATAGAGACAGCCGCAGAGGGAGTCATAGAGAGAAAGATGGCCATAGAGAAAAAGATGGCCATAGAGAGAAAGAGAGAGACAGAGAAAATCGCTCTTCCCACAGCAAACATCACGACGAAGAAGGCCATCGCCACAAACGCTCTCGCCACGATCGAAGCCGAAGCCGCGAACGAAGCCACCGAGACAGAAGCCGAGACCGCCACCATCGAGACAGAAGCCGCGAACGAAGCCATCGAGACAGAAGCCGCGACAACCAACCCATGGATATTGAATCAACCAAGGCCGAACCCATGAATATTGACTCAACCAAGGCCGATCCCATAAACGTCGACTCAGCCAAAGCCACCCGCGATTCGTGGATGACGGCTCCCTCGGCCCTCGACATCGACTACATCCACCGCCCTACAAAGACAACCGAGCCGGCACCCAAGGCCCCAGAACCAGCTCGAGAATTGCACAAGCGCGAGCTCAACCAGGGCCTCAACTCCCGGCCACAGGTAGACTCAGACTCGGAATTTGAGGCTGAGGACGAGATCCGTGTCGACTACAAATTCGGCGACGAGGGATCTCGCTGGCGCATGGTCAAGCTCGACGCCGTGTATCGCGCAGCCGGCGAGGAAGACCGGCCGGTTGACGAAATCGCCGTCGAGCGCTTTGGCAGCCTGCAGGCCTTTGATATTGCGCGCGAGGAAAAAGACGAAGTCGAGAAACGCAAGCTATACGGGTCGGGCTATTCCATCAAGGAAGGCCCTGACGGCAGTTTATACGCGGAACGCACGAAGAATGCGGCCAAGACGACGGCAGCTCCGGTGCCAGCAAGTGAACTGCGCTTGTCGGCTACGCAGCAGGCCCTCAACTCTGACGCCCCTTTGGCTCATTTGGTTTCTCTGGCCCCCGCGTCCGGCCCCGCCGTGGATCAGACCACGCTCAATCGCATGCGCGCCGCCATGTTAAAGGCCAAACTGCGCCGCGCACCCGACGCAGCCAAGCTCGAGGCTGAATACAACGCCGCCGCTGTCGCCTTTGCAGCGAACCCAGCAGCCACGGCGCCCAAGGATGTGGTTCTCGGCGCCATGGAGAGCCGCATGCTGGCGGGCACCCGCGGCGAAGTCAAGGCCGTCGACAACAAGCGCGGGCGCGAGCGCGGCACGGTAGTGGAAAACAACGACATGACCATTGAGGACATGGTCCGTGAAGAACGGCGCACGCGCGGTGCTGGCGGCGGCGAGGCCATGCGGCTGGCCGAGCGCATTGCCAAGGACGGCAAGTTTGACAACGACCTGGACTACATGGACGAGAACGCAGCCAAGCTGGCACAGCGCGTGCACAAGAGCGAGGTCAGTCTCAAGAACACGGCTGTGCACGAGTTCCAAAAGGTGCAGCGCATCTTGGACAACTGCCCGCTGTGCGAGCACGAAGACGCCGGCACACCGCCGCAGGCACCCGTGGTAGCACTGGCAACACGCACATATCTGACGCTGGCACCAGCGCCCAGCATCGCCGACGACGCGGCAGTGATTGTGCCGCGCATGCACCACACCAACCTACTCGAGTGCGACGACGACGAGTGGGAAGAGCTACGCAACTTTATGAAGGCACTGACACGCATGTACCACGACCAGGGACGCGACGTGGTGTTTTACGAGAACGCGGCGGCCCCCCAGCGGCGGCCCCACGCGGCACTGGTGGCGGTGCCGATTCCGTACGCCGACGGGGCCATGGTGCCGGCATACTTTCGCGAGGCATTTCTCGCGGCCGACGACGAGTGGACACAGCACCGCAAGGTGATTGACACGGGCAAGGCGGCGCGCGACGGGCTGGGCCGACTGGCGTTTCGACGGTCTCTGGCCAAGGAGATGCCATATTTCCACGTGTGGTTTACGCTGGACGGCGGGCTGGCGCACGTGGTGGAGAACAGTGCAAAGTGGCCGCGCGGCGATTTGTTTGCGCGCGAAGTACTAGGCGGCATGATGGATGTGCCGGCCGAGGTGCAGAAGAAGCAAGGGCGGTGGCAGCGGGCGGATGATCGGGTGGACGGGTTTAGGGGGCGGTGGCGCAAGTTTGACTGGACGCGGGTGCTAGAGGGATAGAGGAACAAACAGCTACAGCCACAGGTTACAGTGCCACAGTGCCACAGGCCCTACAAAGGGTAGTAGCTGAGTTTCACCTGCAATCCAGTTGACGTCAGTGGCAACTTTACAGGTACTACTTGATGTGCCGCTTGCGTCATGGAACTTTTTTCAACTCTGAAAATTACTTTTTTTTTTTGTTTTAATTTTTTTTTTTCATAAAATAAACAACTTTTAAAAAACCAAATTCTACAATAAAAAATGACTTCTGTCGCCTCGTTCAAACGCCTCGGTCGCCGACTTTTACAGCGCAATATTTACGGCATTTTTGTAAGTGTGTTGCAGGTGGGGCTTCTGTCCATCAAAATACAGGTCTCTCCATCAGAATACAGGCCTAAATACAGGCTCTCCATCAGAATACAGGCCTAAATACAGGCTCTCCACCAAAAACAGGTCTAAATACAGGCTCTCCATCAAAAACAGGTCTAAATACAGGCTCTCCATCAAAATACAGGCCTAAATACAGGCTCTCTATCAAAGTGTCAAAGTGCTAACCTCGCAAGCCCCTCCACTATCTCATTCCCTGGATCATCGCCATGGCCTACATCAAACACGTCGTCTCCGTCTTCAACGACAACTTTGCCCGCTACCCGCTGCTCACAACCATGGCGGTTAACGGACTGCTCGGTGGCATTGCCGACACCGTAGCGCAGACGATAACCGCGGTACGCGCCAACCAGACACACAAGACATGGGTTTCTGAGCAGTCTTTTTCGCCGACTTCGATGGAGGGGTCTTTTGCGGCAGCAGACTCCTTTGAACTCGGTGAAAAAGACCTGCAAGTCCGCCGCCGCGCCGTGCTGCCGCGCGCGCCAACGCCCGCTGAGCCGTTCAGCGCCGAGCGTCTGCTGCGCTTTGTGGTGTACGGTGTGGGCATGGCGCCCGCGCAGTTTGGCTGGTTTAAGCTGCTGGAAAAGATGTTTCCCATGGGCGCTGCGGCCAGTATGGCGCCGGCAGTGAAGCGAATGGCGTGTGATCAGGTGGTGTTTGCGCCGCTGGGTGAGTCAGTTCCAAGTACTGGTAGTACTCGTTCAGAAGAGTGCTGGCAGTTTTCGTCCAGAAGAGTGCTGGCAGTTTTCGTTCAGAAGAGTGCTGGAAGTACTCGTTTTAAAAGAGAAGAAAAGACACTGACAAAGTAATAGGCGTGGCCACCTTCTTCACGGCCATGACGCTTGCTGAGGGCGGCAGAATGCCCGAGGTTAAGAAGAAGCTCAACGACATGTACGTGCCGACTCTGGCCACCAACTGGCTGGTGTGGCCGGCGGTTCAGTTGATAAACTTTCGAGTGATGCCGGTGCGGTTTCAGCTGGTGAGTTTTTTTCTTTTTTTCTTTTTTTCTTTGTTTCTCTGTTACTTAGAGAAGACTAACAACATATAAGCCCTTTGTGTCCACTGTCGGCATCGCCTGGACGGCATATCTCTCGCTGACTAACGCAGCCGAGGACGTTGAGATTATGGAGAACCCGCCGGCGCACATTTCGCTGGCGTAACTCGGTCGAGTCGAGAGACAGGAAAGACTGAGAGAGAGAGAGAGAGAGAGAGAGAGAGAGAGAGAGAGAGAGAGAGAGAGAGAGAGAGAGAGAGAGAGAGAAAGAGAGAGAGAGATAGGAAAGACTGAACAGGTCAGACCATTCTGACAGGCTATCTCAAGTTGGAAGAAAAGACCGGGCCGATAACTGGACCAACAGAACACAAGACACTACATTGTACAGAATAGACAGACAGACAGAAACAAGAAACAAGCACAGACTCTTTTGCTCAATATGCCCCTCCTGACGGTCTACAGACTGCTCACTTACACCTCTACCTCTACAAAGTTATGCATTATATGCACATTTACACCTCTATAAAGTTATGCATTATATGCACATTTACACCTCTATAAAGTTATGCATTATATGCACAGAATTGTGCAAACTGCGCTTGCACTTGCTTTCTTCTTCTTCTTTTTACAGGATTTTCGCAGCTTCCTTCTTGTTTGAGTTCGCCTCGCTTCGCCCCGTTTTGCCAACAAGGAAAGAGCAGCAGAACAGAACGAATAAAACCAAGCCAAGCCAAGTCAAGCCAAGCCAAGCAGAATGTAAGAGAAGAGCGGAGAAGGAGTGCCCCTCTTTACTGCTGCGAAATAGGGAACAACATACTATACAGTAAAGAGTACTTCGTAGATAAAAAAAAAGAAATGAATGAACTGACTGCTATCAGCCAACCATCACGTCACGTCCGTCACCACGGCCCGTTTTTCTAGACTAGAGCTTCTCATCTCAACAAGGGTCAGCTCTGCTCTGCTCTGCTGCTACTGCTGCTGCTGCTGCTGCTACTGCTGAGTAGTCCGCTGTCCGTCCGGCTTGTATGCAATGCAATGTACCCCTCCACCCCCACCTCAGTACGTCTGGCTGGCATGATTATTATAGCACCACCACCACCACCACCACTATCACAACCCCGATAGACAAGGGAACAAGGAAACGGGCAGATGGACTTCCTAGGCGCAATATTGCCTCGGTTTTCTGTCTCTCTGATTCGGTCTCACTTCGTCGTTACTCATGCTGCCCCTGTTTTTTTTTGTTTTTTTTTCACGAAAAAAAAAACCGAGCCAACCCCGTTTAGTGGACCACCCCACCTTACTTGTACATAGTACAGAAGCTTCCCCTCACTAAGCCTCAGTCTCTACTCTGTACTTTGTCAGTCTAAAGCCTGTATAGTGAAGCTCAAAGCCCGTATAGTGAAGCTCAAAGCCTGTATAGTGAAGCTCAAAGCCCATATAGTGAAGCTTAAAGCCTGTATAGTTAAGTTTAAAGCCTGTATAGTCAAGCTCTAAAGCTTCTGTGCACTGTAACCCAGCTGTAACTTGACGCTTACTCCTTCCTACAATACTGCTACTATTACCAGTACGAGCTCCCCTCTCCTCCTCTCTCTTCTCTCGGCTACTCTTCCTTCCACCGACTGAGCTTCTTAATATCAAGACGGGCCAGTTCCATTTTTCTCTTCTTTTTTTTTTCTTTTCTTTTCTTTTCTTTTTTCTTTTTTTTTTTTTTTTTT
>LKBB01000175.1:854-15944 GCA_001513885.1 Thielaviopsis musarum
GGGGGGGGGGGGGGGGGGGGTTTACCTCTTGTGCTGAGTTTTCTTTATTTTCTTTTCCCTTTATTATTACTTTTATTATTATTCTATTCTATTTCCAACGAGTACCAGACCAACTACTACACCAGTGATTCGTGTATTTCTTTTCTGTCAACAAATCAAAATAAACATAAAATAAGAACAAAAAGTCGGCGACTTGGGGGGTACAACAGCCTCACAAGAAAAACATTTTGAATATTTGTCAAAATCTCAGGGCTTCAGTGCAAATGAACTTTGAGAAGTACGTCACGCCAAAGTGGGCAAAAAGAAAAGATAGGGCAGATGCAAGTATGCGGTCTTGCCGTTTGTGGTGTGTGAGTTCAGTACAGTAAGCTCGTACCTGCCTCCCGCCAAGATTATCGTACAAAGGCAGCTGCTCCGAGATCCAGCTTGGATGTCAATTGCAGCTCTTTCCAGATAGGAATGGGTAGGAAGCTCTTTAAAAGACTGCCTTTGCTAGCACTAACTTGGCAACTACTACTAGTACCAGAATAAAAAAGGAAATCTGTGAAACAATGCGGAAGGCGCAAAGAGACTAGAGACGAAAAAGAAATGACGCGCCTTCCCTAGTTACGACGAGAGACAACAGTTGATTGATTGACCAATCAAGTTGTTGTTTTCTTTTGTTTCTTTGTTGATCCTCCCTTTATCGTTGGCCTGCGGCTACATTCACGCTATGGTGTCTGCTTTGGTGTGACTTTTCGAGCAGAAGAGTCTAGAACTTTTGTTTAGCTTTGTGTGATGGTGGTAGCTGCCCGCACGTTCTAATGCAACGACTTGGAATATTCGCATTCTGCATATGCAGCTCATGGCATAGCGGGTGTAGTTCCGATGACTAGTGGTACCACTAGTCTGATACTTGACGTATCCAGGCCAATAAATCGCCAACCAAAGTGGCCAGCTGCGTCTTTTATCTCGATCCTATATTGACGTTCGCCGTCCGTATTATCCGCCAGTCATAGTCGTCTCTGACCCTGGGCTTTCTACACAGACACCGCTGGTACTCATTTGTGCACTGTTGAGACCCAAAGATGGAACCGAGATTGTTTTCTTTCCGGTGTGGCAAAGGGAAAGTAAAGATCTATTCTTATACAGCATTAGATCCGCCTCGATATCTGCATATGCGTGTCTAGCATCGCGGTCACTAGTTCATCCGAGTACCTCCTTGCGTGCTGCCGACTAACAATGTCCATTCCAACGTCTTGAGACCCTCTTTATTATTGTGTCCCTAGAGTGTTTTTATCATCGTCCATGTCGGACCAAACTACGGCCCCTCCAACCACGCTATGCACGCAGCACTAACCTCCTCTGCATCCTCTGCCCTAATGACAGTTGCATTAAATCAACATGAAACCAACCATTCACGAACCGCCGACCTCACTTGCCAGCTGGTTGGTCAGAAGTTCTAATATAACAAACATAAAATAATAATAATAATAAAAAAGCTCGGCGAAACCCCCGTCATGATGTGCGTGTAAGGCAGCCGGCGTGCCTCGCCAGAAGGCCCTTTTGTTAATCTCTTGTTTTTTTTGGATTTTCCTTCCATTTCTTTTTCTATCCATTTCTTTTTTTTCCTTTTGTCAGACCTCTGATACGTTTCTGCGCGGAATGCAGACAAGGCAGAATGGCTAGATAAACCAATAATAAAATAAGATGAGATGGGATGCCCCGGCCGACTTAATCCACAGCTCCGCGATACCCAAGAGAGGCCTGTGATGCGAACTTCAGATTCTTGGGCACTCGCGCCGATATAAAGACAACAGCAGTCGCCCGTACTTGTACAGAAAGCTTCTCTTGTTTTTCATTATCCTCTTCCTTTGACTTCTTTTTTACCGCCTTACACACTCCTAATCAGCTTGTATATTTGCCGGTTTCTTCTCTTATCCATCTTGATTTCCCGTTTCTTCTCTTATTCATCTTGAACTCCTCGGCCTTGACTCGTCTCATACACCTGGACTTTTCCCAAGTTTCATTCGGGAATAGTTTCACATTCGCCCTTATCAGCATTTATTATTTTGGCTCTGTTTATTTTTGCCATCTTTCTGTATAGTGTGTAAGTGAGCTAGCCTCTAGCCGGATCCCGCGGCTAGTATGACAGTTTAAAGTACATTGATCCTACATACTACTTGTGGACACTTGCACTTATAAGTCACAACTGTGCATGTTTTCCAATAACTCCTTCAAACACCCCTCATCTTGCCTGGCCATGTTCTTCTACACTGCCTACATGGTCATCTTCATGTCCTCTCCTGTCCTATCCTATCCTATCCCATGTCCCGGTTCATATCCATATCCATAACCATGTCCATGTTCGTCTTGTCTCCTCGTCACATGAATGCTCTTATACATGCATACTATTACCACACTCTTGTCAGGCAGGGAACACCACAGCCTATTGCTTTATTGTCACCCATAACCTCACTATGATTACTGTCGCTTGTGCCTATTGGTCTTGCTACCTCTCCTACTCACTCCCACTCCTCTCCTTCTAGGCTGCTCAGCTGTGATGGACATATCTTTCCTGTATCATACTCTATCCCCCCTCTTATTTGCATTTTGCACAGCGGCATCTTTCATTTACTTCTTGCAAGAGCGGCAAGTTCCACATGGGGATTTCCAAGGGCTATGGCTTCACTTGGGGTTTCTTTTTTGCATCTCGAGCTTGTTGCTTTCTTCATCGTCATCTCTTTAGTCTGCTTACTGAATATATCAAGCTCTCACTTCCCCAGCCCATCTTGTCTCATCCAATCTCAAATATATCTCATACTCATCTCACTCCAGCTTACCAGACTAACATCCCTCGCCTTCTACGCAGTCAACCATCCATCTTTCACCATGGCCAACAAGTTCTGCAACCATCTCTCCACCCACGGCTGCCGCAATCATGTGGCCTCCAACCAAGCCCTCTGCGCCTGGTGTGAGAAGAACTGCAACAGCGACTCCAGCAACAATAGCGCCTGTCAGCCAAAGCCCAAGACTTTTGACCACTAAAGTACTAGTTTATTCTATTCTTCCATGTTCTTTATTCAATTCTTCCATGTTCTCGACTTCATTTTCCATCGCTAATATTGTCAACGTTGTCTTTGTAACTCAGTTCCTACCTTTTTTGGAATCCGTCCCATTAGTCGCACTTTCCCATATTCATCGCACCCCAGAGTTTGTTTGTCTGTTGTTTGTGGGGAATATTTCTCGTATTACCCGTTTCCTGTGCAGGGTTTTCTAACCCTTGTTTGACATCGCCAACAACCTTTCTCTACCTTCTGTTTACACACACACCCTCTTTGATTTCTATTTTTGTTGAAGCAGGTTTTTTACAGTCACAGCAAACGTTTCACGTGGTTTCTTTTTTAGTCCGGGAAAGAAGATGGGAGAAGAATCGATTTATTGAATGTTCTTTGCCAATGGTCCTAACCGGTGGATGTCTATATTTTGGTAGTACTAGTACTTGGTACGTACTTATATACTTACCATGTTTTTGGTTCTCTTAATCAAATTGCGCCCTTTTTATGAGGTGACTCCTTTGACGAATTACGGGTACTACCACATTATGGAATACGAAAAGAACAAAGCTTGCAAAGACTGGAACAGCCGCAAAGCCTTGGTCTCTAAGTAACTAACAAGTCATACCACTCAGTACTTAAGTCATACCAACCTTGTTTGTGGAATGAATTGCATCCGTACCTGCATCTTCCATTGTTCTTCCCAAAAAAAAAAAAAAAAAAAAAAAAAAAAAAAAAAAAAAAAAAAGCTCCAGGAATGCGAACCGTGGATCAGAAACAGAAACCACTTACATTTATTCCACTTCTGTCAGCTCACCAAACGATCAATCATGTCGTCATATCTCGAGTTTCTATTTATCGCTCCATCATCTCAAACGAAGCTTTGTCCAAGTGCAGTGAAGGCTAGTTTCATCATCGTTTGCCCATTTCACGAGTATCTTCTTTTTTTTTGGATAGAATCAGGGGTCCAACATTATGCAACTACAAACTCGTAAACGGGCACAGCAACAAATAACAGAAGGAAAAAAAAAAAAAAAAAAAAGAGGAAAAAAAAGAGGAAAAAAAAAAGTCAGATGAGACGACAGCCACAATCAAGATGGCTGATCTGACCTGTCATGCAAACATAACCAAAAGTTCACAAACACACACAAAAAGCTGCCAACCAGAAATAGTAAAATGATAAAAGTCGTCATTCAATTGAATTCAAGTCCCAACATTGTACGCCATTGTGTACCCGTAAAAATAAAATAAAAAGAATAAATCATCTGCTTCCATCACAGACCGTCGCCCAACACACTTTCCAAAAAAAGAACAGAAATCAAAAAAGCACACAAGATTTGAAAAAGCAAGAAACCGGAGTTGTCAAATAGTGAGAACATGGCTATTCAATTCTCTCCAGAGTTCCCCCTTCTCCTTCTTGCCGTTTCAAAGAAACGAAAGCAGTCGAAGACCATTCCGTGAGCCATGTGGCAGACAGCACGTTCCGTGGAAGTTGTAGATAATAATAAAAAACAAGATAAAAAAAAGTGTTCTCAAAAATGCACCAATCAGCCTATCCCCAACGAACAAAGTGGTATAACGGTCGGTAAAACACGACCAACGAAGCGAAAGAGTTATAAAAAAGAAGCAAAACAAAACAAAAAAAAAACCGAGAGGACAAAAGAAAAGATGAACGTGAAAAGAGAGCGCTGCTCGGTGCAAACGTCAAGCCCAAATCGCTCGGGCTGAATATCCACAGTTCAAGTGTTTGTCACAACGCCTAGGCTAGACCAGCTGCTTGCTTACAGAACCAGCATGGCCAGGGCCAGCGAACCGGCCAGGACACCGCCCTTGAGGCCAACCGAGCCGGCGCCAGCAGTGACGCTGCTGGGGGTGGCCGAAGCATCAGTGCCCTCAGTGGACGAACCGGCAGCAGCGGGCGTGCTGCCAACGGCAGTCTCGACAGCAGAGGCCGACGAGGCGGTCTTGATGGGCAGGTACGACGACACGGTCAGCGAGGCGGGCTTGCTGACGAAGCCGGTGCTGGCGACGGTGGGGAAGTAGCTGGGGGCGGTGGTGTTGGTCAGCGGGAAGTAGCTGGACACGCGCGACGAGGTCGACGACGAAGTGGTCTGGACCAGGATCGAAGTGGAGGTAGTGTTGCGGGCAGGGCAGTTGGTGACTTCGGGACCGCACGAGGTGAGCGTGATGGTGCGGGTCATGGTCTGGGTCGAAGTCTGGGTGGTGGTGCTGTCGGAGGAGGTAGTGAGGGCAGAGGCACCGAGGGCCATGACCAGAGTAGCAATAGAGAACTGCATCTTGACTTTGTAGTAGACGTAATGAAGAAAGGAAAGTAAATCTCAAACGAAGAAGGAGTGATTCGTGAAGAGAATGAACGATACGGTTAAGTAGAAAGAGAAAGTAAAAAGAGGAGGAAAAGTGAAGATAAAAGCACGAGGCCTGAGAGCGATGTGGGTTTGTTTTATAAAAGAACGGACTGGCACAAAATGGAGCCAAAGAGTTTTTTGCTTTTGCTTTCTCACGGGCGAGTAAAGGTAAAGAACAAAAAAAAAAAAAAAAAAAAAAAAAAAAAAGAAAAGAAAAGAAGAGAAAAGAAAAGAAAAAGAAAAGAAAAAAAAAAAGAAGAAAAAAAGAAAGGATTTTAGTAAAGGAGGACGTGAACAGACAACCAGGGGAATTCGGAATTTATCAACGAAAACAAAAAAGGAGGAAGGTCAGTGGAGATCGTCTCAAAAGCAAGGGTGTGGGTGCTACGACGCAATGAATCCAATCACACCCCCCCGGGCCCATTTTGTCTCTCTCTTATTCCTCTTGGTCTTGGTGTTAGACTGGCTTGGTGGCTCTCTTGGCCCGGTCAGTCATTTTCCTTCTTGGTCACTGACTTTTGTGCCATCCTTCGTGACCCAAAGCTAGGATCCCAGTCACCCAGGCGTCCAAAATCATACTTCAACCAGGCCTTGTTTTGATTGCGCCTTTTTTTTTTGTTCTCTGGCGGCGTTGCTGATGGCGGGCTTTGTGCTCTCAAGTTGTGTCTAGCCTGGTAATTATCCTCGTTTCGCGACGTCTCACAGGCGAGCCTTGTTCTAAGCATAGTCTCAGAAACGTGTATCAACAAATACCCGGGCTTTGTTGCTGCTTCACCCTCACGTTGTCGTCTGCAAAAAAAATAAAAAATAAAAATAAGGCGCATATCCAAATTTGGATGTGCGATTAGCGAGGAGGGGACTCTTACGACGCCTGCTTTCGTTGATTAATTACATTGGTTTCTAGGTGGACACACAACAAACTGGGGTTTCCGTTGCTTCTCGGGGCTAAAGAACTCTAGACTTTCTGTTAGTTCGACTCGTTTGACGGGGGCCCTTTCGGATTGTTTTAATGGCTTCCAGCTCCAGCAAAATCGAAAATGCCAATGCGGATCAACAGATAGCGGGCTTGATAGCGTCTAGAAGGGATTGGGAGACGACGACAGGAACCTGACAATCTTAAACATGGCAGAGCTAACGACGTCAAAGCAGGGAGAAAGGAAACTTGATTCCCCTCGCCATTGAGCATTCATTGCTTTTCCATCCAAATCCATGCAAAACATGGAGAAAATAACGAGCGAGCGTGATTCCACCCTGGCAGATTCACCTTGACTTGATACGCAGTTTATGCGAAGCGGCGACAAGCAGTAGATATGGACGATTTCGGGGTGGAATTGCATGAAAGAATTGAAGAAAATTAAAGAAAGAAAAAAAAGAAAAGATTTATAATAATAAAAATTGGAAAAAAAAAAAGGCATGAAAAACAAAAGAGAAAAATCTCAATTGGCAAATTACAAATGGCAAATGAATTCAACAAAATGACACACAACGCACATGGCAAAAGAATCTATGCATGCACTACAAGTTTTGCTCGTACCTGCAACATGCATTGACAGTAGTGGCATCGCGTCAAGCCATATATTTCGCGCCGGATGGTACTTTACCATGAAGTATCGCTGAGCGGCGTGATTTTATTTTCCTTTTAGCGCTAAAAAAGAAAAAGAAAAAAAAGTACTAAGAAGAAAGTGCTGACATAAAAAGGAAAGTAAAATTACAGCCAGGGTTTTTTATTCCAGAGTCTAGTGGCCCAGTAGGAACAGAAAAAACTTGTACCTGGCACTAATTTAACGCCAAGTCAAAAAGAAGCTCTGAGACATTTCTCACATTTTTATGAGGTGGCAACATCACATCTTGATAAGATGCCAAAGAAGTTGAGCAAATTGAAGGGGAAAAAAAAAAAAAAAAAAAAAAAAAAAAAAAAAAAAAAAAAAAAGAGCACACGAAATCAAAAGGCGTGGTCAGATTCCTTCCAGGAACAAGGAACCGCCAAAGCTTGAGTAATTCAGGAACCGCCAAAATACAGCTCGTTGGCGGCGGCTAGCTCACCATTGGTTGAGCACATTTTCCTTTTCTTTTTTTTTTTTCATTAATGCGTATAGTCACATTATTGCAGAGTCGCAGCCAGTGGAGCTTGGAATTGCTTCTATCCCCACTGGTGGATTTCGTTTATGGCCGCTGCAAGTTGCCTTTTAGCCGTTAACTTGTTGGCGTGGCGTGGCCGGAGAACAAAAGGAATGAGGAAGATTGGGGTCTTGTCTAAATGCAAGAGAGATGCATAGCCGAGCAAAGCGCGGCGAAATCCATCACCAACGGCTCAGCTGTGGATTCCGGTTTCTGTCTTTTGTTTTGTTTTTTTTAAGTTTTATTTGTCAAATTTAAGTTTTAGTTGTCAAATTTGTTTGTTTCTCAAAATGCAAAGAGCAAATAGTTTGCTTTTTGCCTCCCTTTCATCTATACCTACAAAAAAAAAAAGAAAGAAAAAAAAAGACAAACATACTTTATTAGAACTTTAATACAAAAGTAAGTACTTTATTACATACAAAAAAGTCTTGCCAAAAATAAATCCTTCTAGACCAGACCCCCTAGGTAGACCCCTCAAGGGTGATCTTCACAGGCGAGTTCTAGGGACTTGTCTTTCTTTTTTAGGGCCATAAAAGTCACGATATGACAGCATAGACCGCCAACAGGTGCCTCTCCGGCAACGACCTTTTTTTTCGCCTTTCCAGAGCCCTTCTTTATCCTTCCATGTTTTTCTGTTCGAGTTGCACTTGACATGGAGAACTCCGAGTGGCTCTTTTTGTTCTTTGGTAATTTCACTCTTTTTAAAGTCCGGTCAACGCTACTTTAAGCTCTAATCACAGCTTTTTCATGTCACGTTGACTTTTTCTTCCTTCTTGCTCTCTCCCGCAGGTACTGCCATAAGGAGCCACTCCTGTTCCTGCTTTCTTCTTGTTTTCTTTGCTGCCTTGCTTTGGCTCGCTACCCTTTTGGGCTTAGCCGTCGAATTTCCATCATCGCGTTATATAAAAGCCTGTACAGGACAAGAAAATTAGTGCAAAACTAAACTTTACAATATGAGGGTCTTTCAAAATGGTCGCCCTCTTCCTAAGCTTGACTTTTTTTACAAGAAATCCCGAGGCCAGTCTTAGCGTCCCGGCCATCGCCTTTTCTCTCCTATGCTTTTTTTTTTTTTTTCAATTGACAAGCGGAGTAGATTCTTGGTATTTTCTAGCCTTCTAGCACTAAAAACTAACGGTGTTTTTTTTTATTCTTGCTTCCTTCCTTCCTTGTTTCTTCGGTCCAGAAGCACAGATACCCGCAAGGCAGTTAACAAACACAGCGTTTGGAAAGTGCCTTCTGTCCTTTTCCTTATACTACTACTGTAGTACTTCGTAGGTACGGAACCTAAAAATCCCAATCAACCAATCAAAGGTAGCAGAGCCGTGCCCTTTAGTGGCCTGTCTATCAAGAGCCAAAATATTGTGGCTCTCTCTCGCCTTCCTGCAAATAGGCGAATGAATGTTTGTCATGGTGCTTGCAGGTTCAAGTACCTCCAGGGTACCTTTGGTCTTGATCCACACCGTAAAAGCTGCTAAAAATGGCATAGGTGTACCTCGGAGTTGGGAGATTGTGACATGTAGAATTTTTCTTTTATTTTTGTTTCCGTTCCTCAACTACTACCAAGTGCTAGTAAGTACTTATGTACTTACTTAAGTACCTTTAAGCAAACAAACCCGGCTCGACTGCATTTTCGGTATTTTGGCTTGCGGGAGGCTGTGAAGACGACTTGTTCTATGGTTCAAGATGTGGGCCCATACCATTGTCTTTGACCTTTTCCTTTGCACTTGGACCTATTTTCTTGCCCTTGAGTGTAGTAGTACTACTAGTATACTTTCTTATTTCTTGACAAGAGAGAGAAGAAAAGACAAAAGAGAAAAGAAAGACAAAAGAGAGAAGAAAAGATAAAAAAAAAGGGAGAAGAAAAGATAAAAAGAGAGCTTTTGCCAGCCACCTTGAGCACAAGCAAAAGCCAGCCTTGTGACTTTATCTGTTGCTTTTGAGAAGCAGACAGGCTCTACTGTTTAGTGCCTTAAACTCCCCCCTGTTGCGTGCTTTTTCTCGTCCGAGCGAGAAGCTGAACGCCAAGCACTATAAACTGTGAGCTGTATCTGTTAGTGCTAGAAATTCAAAGTGGCTGGTCGTTTCTCTCTCGCCTTCTTTTATTATCTTATGATAGTATTTACAGTACACTTCTCCACTC
Source organism: Thielaviopsis musarum (assembly GCA_001513885.1). Classification (NCBI taxonomy): domain Eukaryota; kingdom Fungi; phylum Ascomycota; class Sordariomycetes; order Microascales; family Ceratocystidaceae; genus Thielaviopsis; species Thielaviopsis musarum. The sequence continues at coordinate 10,514 of LKBB01000175.1, forward strand.
TCATGCATTTCAGCCTTAGGCGGAAGAAGCAGAAGGAGAAATTTTTAAAAATTAAAGAAAAAAAATAATAATAAGACTTAATAAAAATTACTTATTTGCCACTTGACCGGCAGATTCATAATAAGCAAGTATGAAGAGTTTTCCAACACGCAGTAAGACTTGCTTTCCTTTTTTTTTGGGTCTCGGTTAACTCCAGTGGGCTTAATTTGACTTTGCACAAAAAAAAAGAAGAAAAAAAAAGAAAGAAAGAAAAGAAAAAGAAAAAAAAAGACTCACACTGTAGTAAACAAGCCTTTCCAAGAGGTCCAAAAGAAAACGGCATGTACTTGCGTTAACATGGAAAATGGAAATAGATGCGTTCGTTGTTGGCGCTAGTGGCGTTGTGTTGTTCATGGCTGAAGTATACTTAAAGTAAGTACTACTACGTCTTTTGGGCGGTGAGCAAGAAATACCTGAGATCGGGGCTTTTTTTTTTTTTCTGTTCTGTTCTTTTCTCCTCTATCTCGTTTGTGCTGCCATAAACAATGCCTGATACAGGCCAGTCTGCCTATGCACCAATACTTACCAATATGGATTGTAGATCCCTGTAGTTTTTTTTTTCTCTTCTACTTTCTTTATTTTTCTTCCGAATTCCAAGGAAACCAAAATTTACAAAGCAAGCTTGGCAGTTCACTTTGCCTTTCCTTTCCTAACTTGGTGTGTTGATCTGCTGAGCTCAACTCTTGCCAATTCAGCATTCACCTGGTACGGTCTTAGGGACGGTAAAACTTGACTATACTTAAACATGAATGGTGGCATAGGACTATTGCAAATACAAATGCCGTTGAATTAGTATCCGTCAGGAACAGTACGCTTACTATACCGAAATACAATCTCACACTCACTTCTTTGTCGTACATCTTGTAGTTGCACATTCAGGCTTGCCGTCTCAGGAATGAATTGGGAAACAATAAAATGTCTCTACCTACAAAAGGCTCAACCATTATACCCCAAGTTCAACTGTTAAGAAGATACAATGGCCGGTACTTCCCAACACTCAACTACTGCTAGCTTCAAGAAACTTTTCGTATTATATTTTTATCATTAGCTCCATCATTGCCCGCTGTAGTTACACAAATACGAATGGGCTTGATGCAGTGAAATTGTCCGCGTGCCCCGTTTAATATCATCAGAGTCAAGTTTTGTACTTTCTTCACCTAGCAATCTACCCACACTTGACAAGACACAAATACATTTAGGCTGGATTACTGTGGTTCATATGCGTGGCCCTAATGGAGTGTCATTCAATGATTTAGAATTGTCTAGCTTTCATATCTAGGAACAGTTTTTAGAATATTCCACTTTTATATCCAAAAGCAAGTACTAGAACATTCCACTTTCATACCCAGAAACAAGTATTAGAAGATTCCAACTCCTGTCCCACTTTGTCTTTCTAGCGGCGCACATACATATGCAAATGCAAGGGGTTATATAACGCGGTAATGTAGTGTGGTTGGTGATACAAAACTCAAAATATTTGCAGTCCGAAACAAGCGCGCCATAGGGTTACTAATTCATTAGGGTTATGGTAGGGTTAGAGCAGAGTAAATCCGGTGAAGCCCTCAACATGCTTTAACTTGCCAAGACGAAGCTTCGACGGTGAAATCAAGATAGAGTGATGCCATTGACAGAGCAGATTATCGTGAAAGCCAGGCGTAAATGACCTGTTAAAGCAAAAGAAACTTGAGAGAAAATCAGAGCAAAGACCACTCGCCATCCCATTCAGTTGTTTCTTGTCAAAGCCGCTTCTGGCTGTAATCTCCATTCTGCATAAACAGCGAATTTCGTATCTTCTCTATTGCGAGTTGGCTGGTGCTTGTCAAATTTACTTGGCAGCATTGACTAGACTTTGGCATTAGGGCTTGTAAGGGATAACACACACTTTGTAGAAACATTGTGGTAGTATTCAACGGCCAGTTTGATCAAGGGGCCGCTGTCGTCCATGTGCTACAAGGGGATTCCCCAGAAGAACCAAGAACATCTACGAACATGAAAAAAAGAAATACTACAAAAGGTAAAAGAAATGTCTCCATCAGTCCGGGATTGCACCAATCTAGATGACTGGATAGCAACGAACCGCACGAACCCGTGGAAGCGACGCAGACTTTGTTAATTGCTGGGCCGCTGCTCAAAAAGAAAATTGATGCTTTTACTATTGCTTCAATGTCCACACTCGCGCGTCTTGGTGATGAAAAATCAGTGACGACAAGCTCTAAATAGTTGAAGCGGAAGAGAAAAAAAAACATGCACGATATGGTGAGAAGAAAGAAAGAGAGTGGCGAAGGACAAATCTGGTCGACAACGTAATAAATTGCCAGGACTGTAGAAACCCGTTGCCTGTACTCTTCTTCTTCTTCTTCAACGATACATTTTGATATCAAATGATCGGTTTTGATGATGTTGAAAAAACAAAAAAAAACAAAAAAACAAACAAAAAGAAAACGGTGTTGTTGTTGCTGAATGGAAAGAAGGAAGAGGAAGAAATTTTTATTTCCTCTTGCTCAGAAAATTTCGCAATAAATGTAGACACAGTGTATAGCCTGCCTAGCGACTGTGTACACGGCGGGGCCCAGACAAAAAGTCCACCCGTCTTCCAATGCTGAGCGGTGATTGGCCAGTTTGAGCTATCGCCAGCCTCAGCTACGTCAGAGTTCGCCCCGTTTCTCTTCTTCCTCATGTTTATTTTACCCCCCCCCCAAGTTTTATTGTGCTGTTTAACCCTTCTTGTTGCTTAACCCTCCATCTCTATGAAGAAAGCGAATCCACTTGCCTGCATCTAAACGTGCTTTGTGCCCAGCTTCCAGTATCCGGCCCGACCAAACCCACAAATCCGATGGTGCGTTTCCCTTTTTCCTTGTTTACCACAACTCTTTCCTTTTGTCCTCTTCTTCTTTTTCCTTCTTTCCCATATTTGCCCCTTTGCCGGCTGACCAGAACAATGTAACACTCTCGCCCTACCTGTACAGGCCCCCAAAAAACGAACCCCCTCCAGTGCTGCGGCGCCGCGCCAGCGCCAGTCCAAACTCGCAAAGGAACACAACGTGAGCGCGCAGGAGGAAAGCGAGATCCGCGAAGCCTTTAGCTTGTTTGCGCAGCCCATGGACGGTGAAAAGGAAGGCGTAATTCCGACGGGCGACGTGCGCGCCGCGATGGTGTAAGTCTTCCTCTCTCTCCCCCACCCATATCTTTCTTTCTCTCTCCCCCACCCATATCTTTCTTTCTCTCTCCCCCACCCATATCTTTCTTTCTCTCTCCCCCACCCATATCTTTCTTTCTCTCCCCCACTCATATCTTTCTTTCTCCCCCCCACCCATATATCACCCCCTTCCTCTGCTTACAACACCAACAGCGCCCTCGGAATCCCTCCCTCCAGCGCCGACGAACTCGCCGAATTCCTCTCCATCCTCGACCCTGAAGACGAGGGCTTTGCCTCCTTCGAGCCCTTCTTCGCCATCTGCGCGCTGAAATTCCACGCGCGCGACACCGACGCCAATGCACACGCAGCCGAACTTGACGAGGCGTTTGCCCTGTTTACCGCCCCGGGCGACCCCGCGCTCGCGTCAGAATCGACGACCCCGGCCAATGCGCGCATCACTATTGCGCATTTGAAACGCGTGGCGGCGCTGTTGCAGGAGGATGTTAGTGAGGATTTGCTGCGTGACATGGTGCTGGAGGCAAATGGCGGGGCAGGCGTAGGCGCGGGAGTGAAAAGGGACGAGTTTGACAGTGTGATGCGCCGGGCGGGAGTATGGCGGTGATTTTGGATCTTTCACTGTAACGTGACAGAGGCCATGTCTGTAACGGTCGGTGCAAGCAACTACTACAATGTTACGATTTATGACGGCTTTTATCAACGTGATTCAACCACACACTGACGGTGCGGTCCGGTGCATTCATGGCTTCTTTGTATTGTGATTTACATTCTATATGGTTGGCTGCTTGGTCAAGCAAAGGCTAAATGACAAGAGAGGGAGACTTGCCCTCTGTATGTATGTGTTATACTGCGCACAAGTTGTCTCCTGGATAGCTGAGACTAACTATGCTATATACGTCAAAATGTGGAAATATACAGCTACAGTGGCCGATTTACTGGGCGGGAGCGGCAGCAGCGGCAGCAGCCTCGTCGTTGCGCTTCTTGGAGTCGAGCACGGCCTGGATCTCGGGGGTGACCTTGAAGCCGGCGTGGTCCGAGTGTTTCTTGTAAAAGTACGTGTCGGACTTGGGGCGCTTGTCGGCGGGGAATTCTTCGAGCACACACTGCAGCAAGTTCTCAATCGACTTCTTCTTGGAGGCGTCGCGGTGCCAGATGGTGATGAGGTGCGAGTTGAAGCGGACCGACAGGCCAACACCGCAGAGCTGGTCGCCTAGAGGAAACAGGGTGTTAGCGGTTTAAGTTACAGTGTAGACATTTAGAGAATGAGTGGGTGGCATTACCCGTCTCCAGTACGCTCTCCAGCTTCTCGCCAATGGCCAACAGCTGCACGCGCGTCCAAATATCAATGCTCTGCGACTTGGGAACGCGGAAGGTCCAGCTGCCGCCGTGGATGTTGCGGCGATCCTCCCAAATGGGCTTGAATCCTTGCTTGAATAGGTAGATGGACTCGCGCATCTTGATCTGGTCGACGGGGAAGTTGTTGTGGTACTTCCAGAACTCCTGCACCGAGTCGATCTGGCTGCACAGCTGTTCGAGCTGGTCTTGGTATTCGTCACCGCCGGGCTTCTGGTCTTTGAGTTGTCTATGAGATCACGTGTTAGCTATCTAGCAATAGAGCCGAGGAAGAGAAGGGAGGAGACTAACCTGTTAAAGTACACGTCCCAGTAGTGCTGCGTCGGCAGCGGGCGCATGGCCTTGAGGAAGTTGCGCTTCGCGTCGTCGCGTTCGCCAGACGGCGACTGGGCCGTATCGGCCGAAGTATCCTGGGAAAGACCCGAAGTACGAGCAAACGGGAAGGGAGGACGGGTAGACATTTTGGGTGTTGGTGTACAAGATGGAAAAAAAGGATCGACAAGAAGAGAAGGGATAAAGAGCGCAAAAGAAAAGAATAAAAAAAATATACAAAAAGAGGGATATATATAAGTAAAGAGCAGCTGGCTGGTTCAGAAAGGAAAAGAAGTAAAGAGAGAAGAGAAAATGAAGTAAAGTAGGCGAGGAAAAGAAGTAAAGTAGAAGAGAAAAAGAAGAAACTCAAAAACGAGGCCGAAGAAAGGAGGGCTAAAGAGAGCACGGGCAGACAGGAGGGGTGAAGGAGGAAAAGTAGATGGTTAAAATGCAACTGGATCGGAGAATAAACAAAGCAGCGACGCAAGCAATTACTAGACAAAAATAATAAAGAGGAAAAGAAAAAGAAAGGAAAGAGCACGACGATGCCTTCCTTTCCTCGAGCCCCCCCCC
>LKBB01000175.1:29190-41399 GCA_001513885.1 Thielaviopsis musarum
CCCCCCCTCTCTCTCTCTCTCTCTCTCTGCACCTTCCTCTCCCCTATCTCTCTCCCTCTTCATTTAATAGACCGTCAGCTAACCATCCTAGCCTTTAACGCCTACACCCTCCTCCTCTTTGCCGGCTCTCTCGCCCTCGACACGCTCGGTCGCGGCCTCATCGTCGATGATTGGCTGTATCTCCAGGGCTGGGCGCGTATTGGTGTGCTAGTTGCTCGGTTGCGATCCCTTATCGATTCCGTTGTTGCGCGCAAGATTGAGAATCCCGGCGAAGACGTTTCGGCCAGTGACGTCATCAAGACAGTCGTGCGGTTGGTTGAGTTTGACGGGTTGGATGCTTGAATTGATGGACAAAGGAAGTTGAAGAAGAAATAGATATACCAGAGGGGAAAAAAAGAAGAGGAAATATGGACCATGAGGGAAAAAAGGTTTTTCATGGAACCCTACACAACACACGGAAGGCACTCACTCATCCACCCAACCACACATTTCAAAATCACCAGTCAGTCACGTGCCTCTCACTTATCTTCGACTTGTAAAATAGTAGTATTCATTTTATGCATGTACAAACAAATAGATATCAGAGCAACTCAAATCACTAAAAAAAAAAAGAAACCACAAAAACAAGCAGAAACAAAAACTAATAGAGGCTCTCTCCTCTCACAAGATGCCTGTATAAGTGAAAAAAAAACAGCCAGCCACTTGGCTAACGCCCCTTGGCCTACGCCGAGTCCCCAAGTTACAAAAGAAAAATAAAACGCGAGAAAAAAGAGCAAAAAAACCAAAAAAAGGAGAAGCCGTTATCTCCTACAGGAAAACACCAGTGAAAATATCACATCCCCCCCAATGCAGACACAAGCATCCGTCGCTGCTGCACTTGCAGAGCAGCCTTTTAGATATTGTTTGTACAGCCAAAACCATTGCGTCATTCCTCATATCACTCCAGCTTCACCAGTCTCACCTCACCAGACCCTTGATTGTCCGTCAACCATGTCTACAATCTCATACCCAGTCCAACCCATCCTTGGCCCTGCCGCAATACAAGACAGAAATCCCGAGACACAATGACTACTGTTGTTGATCTGGACACCTCCCAGACACACACGTCACGAATCCGTGAATCATATCCAATCATGGAAAGAAACAAAAGCCGTCAAAATTCGAGCTGAATAATGGCCAAAAAAAAGCAGTCACGTTAAAAAATTGTGTACATGAAGTTGATGGAAACAGGGCAGACTTGTAAGGGAAAGGGAATTGTGTAAATGATAATAACCGAAATAATGAACAGGATGAAAATGATACGGCAAGAAGTAGACAGCTCAGGATATAATAGACCTGTCTTTATATCCCATTCTTGAGCCGCGCATGTGTGTTGATGGTCTGGTGGTAGTAAAGTAAGAAAGAAAAGCTAAAAGAAAGTAGGCGTGGCAAAGGCAAAATAACCTGCAAAATGATTAAGTTTTGGGTGTCGTGACATAGGGGAGTTTGAAGAAAAAAAAATAAGAAAAAGAAAGAGCAGCATGACGTCATGAAACAGCCAGCCATACAAAGAGACAAAGGCGTTAGGAGGAAAGCAGAAAGAAAAAGGATTAAGAACACGAAGCCATTGTTAAGTTCTATATGCAGAGCAAAACAAATTCATGTGCTTCTAGCACCCCATTCTCGTACTGTCCGCCCCAAAAGCCCCTCGTGTCAAAAAGAGACCAAGGCTTTGCTTTACATGTCCATCGAGTCGCCAGTGTTGGCAAAGTTGAAGTTGCCGCTCTGCTCGCCGGTGGTGCCAAAGCCAAAGGTGCCATTGGCACCAGAAGCCTGGGCAGCAGCAACCTCTTCGGCACCCTCTTCCTCGTCCGAGAAGTACTTCTCGATAATGTTGTATGCCTTCATGTAAATCTCCTCGTTGGCGTTGTTCTGGCAGTCGTGAATCTTCTCCATGCCACCGCACTCCTCAATAAACAGGGCGTAGCGGTTAATTGACTCGGGGCCAGCACCGGCAGACTGCTTGTCGAGGTCGCCAACCTTGAGGATGTTCTCAAGACCGTCAAGGGCAACCTGGATAATCTTGTTGTCGGGGCACGCGAGCAGGTCGCAGAGAGGGCGAATGCAGCCCTGAGCAACCAGGTAGCGAATCTGATCAGGCTTCTGGAGGCCACCCGAAGTGGCGTTGCTAATGGCCCAGCAAGCCTCCTTGCGAGTCTTAAGGTCGCCGTTCTGCAAAAGGTGGACCAGAGGGGGAAGGATGTTGGCATCAATGACCGACTGGATCTGGTTGGAGTTTCCGGCAGTAATGTTGGAAATAGTCCAGCAAGCCTCCTTGCGAATACCGTCCTTGGTGGAAGACAGAAGTGACAGCAGCGAAGGGAGCGCGCCGCAGTTGATGATAATCTGGGTCTGAATGTCGTCACCGGTAACAATGTTACCGACAGAGCGCAGAGCAGGGGTCTGCACAGAGGTAGAGGCGTGAGTCAGAAGCTCAACGAGGCGACGAGGAATACCAGCCTCCAGAACAGCCTGAATCTTATCGTTGGAGCCATCAGACAGATAAGAGATAGCCCAGCAAGCATCAATCAGGACTTCGTCATCAAGAGAGTAGACCAGCTTGGCCAGAACGGGGAGGGCCGGAGAAATCTATGGCAACGGTTAGCTATTTAGCCGATTGGTAGTAATTTTTAAAGACAAGACTTACAGTGTTCCACTCGGGCTGGGGAGACTTGCCACGGCAGAAGTTGCTCAGGGTCCAGGTGGCGTTACGCAGCATGCTGAGCTTCCGGCTGTCGCCCAGAAGAGTGAGCAGCGGCTTCAGAGCACCGCAGCTCAGAACATAGTCGCGGCACTTGGGGCTGTCACCAGCAATGTTTCCAAGAGCCCAAACAGCCTGCTCACGAACGTCGGGCTCGGGGCTGGCAAGAAGCTCGACAAAGATGGGAACGGCACCGGCCTCAATAACAACCTGGGTTTGCGTCGCCGAGCCCGAGGCAATGTTGGTCAGTGCCCAGGCAGCCTCGAATTGGACCAGGGTGTGAGGGGAGCGCAGGAACTCGACGAAACGAGAAACGACGCCAGTCTTGATAACCTCTTCGATAGGAGGGTTGCGCTCCTTGGACAGAAGCTTGCGGAACTTAGTAGTAGCCTGAATCTGCTGGTCAATCTGCTCCGAGAAAACACCAGAGACCATCTGGGGGAGGTCCTCGGTCAGCTGCAAGGGAGAAGTGTTGGTTAGTGAAAATGTAGGCAGGCATGAAGAGGTGTCGTAAAATCAACAGAGCATGGGCCATGAGGGCAAAACAGAGGTAGGAAAATAGAGGGGTAATGGGTGGCGACAAGCCCCCCCGCCCCCCCCCCTAGACAGTGGTTTTGTAGCGACGATAGGCATCGAGCACTTGATGGGTGGGAATGACTAAAGAAATCAAGGCAGCTTGGATCGCATCATCAAACGACGACAAAAAAAAGTCGCGATACATGTGATTATTGCGATAACGTGCAGTGTAGTGCATAGCAGCCTGTATGGCAGGCTGACAGTTTGCTGGAGCCATTGCATTGAGTGTGGGGTCGTCATAGAAACAAGCTTGTAAAAAAGGCCCCGCCTCTCCCCTCCAAGAAAGAACAGAAACAAAAGCAGAGCAAGGAAAAGGCGGAAAACATGACAAAATAGAGGCAGCGAGCCAAAAAAAAAAGAAAAAAAAAGGCAATGCGGCAACAGAAAAACACGAATCAAGTATGATACGGGTAGCAAGTATGATGTGGTGTAGTCGATGAAAGCAAAACGTACCTGCGACTCGGTGGGAGCAGCCTCATCGTCACTGTCGGGGGCCGCGCCCAGCGCGGAACCGTGACCGGGGCCGGGACCAAGGCCTCGTCTCTTGGCCAGATTCTCCTCGCGCTTGTTCTTGCGAATCTCGACCTGCTGCTCTTCGCGGCGGCGGCGAAGCTCGTCGGGCTTGAAGGCATTCTTGGCCTTGAACTGATTGCGGCGATGCTCGGGGATGTAACGGTCAGCCATTGTTGCGGGTGGATTTTTGGCTTGGTGGCGGGTTGTGTTTTTGGGTGAAAGGAAGATGGAAGAAAAACAAAAAAGGCGAAGAGTGCCGGGCTGACAGAAGGCTGAGAAAAAAATAGTGCCTATTTCTTTTCTCTTCACTCTCTTCGTTTTTTTTTTTTTTAGAGCCGACTGGCAGGAGAAATTGTGAGACAAGAAAAAAACAGAAAGAAAAAAAAAGAAGACAATAAAATGAGTCTTGTTGATTAAAGACAGTCAGCAAAATTCAGGAAGATGGTGAAAGGGAAGGAAAAAAAAAAGGGAAAAAAAAGAAAAGAAAAGAAAAGCTAATAAAGCAGAGCGCGGCAGATGAATGGAAAGAATTTTGGGAGGATGAAAATGAAGTTTATTATTGGGAGGAAATTTTGGGAGGACAATAACAGGCCCAAAGCCCAAAGTAAAGCAAAAGCACTCACACTATACCGCTAGATAACGGTTGAATAGAAGGAAGCGGCAATCAGGAATCAGAAGCAAAAGCAGGAGTAGGAGCAAGGCAGAACAGAAGGGCGGGAGGACAGGCGCAGGAAGGACCAGTAAGATGGAAGGAAAACACGCTGAGAGACAGGGCAGTCAGAGCAGAGCAAGCAAGAGTAAAACAAGGAAAGTAGCAAGAGAATTACAGAACAGAACAGAACAACGAGTAAGTAAATGTATTGAAACTTTGATCAGGCTTGTAGCAGCGGTAATGCATGTCTTTTTGCATTATGTATTATTACGCAGTAAGTATTTATTTGTTCTCTAGTGAAGAAGCAAGCAGCAAGTTGAACAAGCAAGCAGTCAGTGTACGACAAACAGAGACAAAAGAAAACGAGCGCTAAAGGCGGCTGGTTGCAGGTTGCGGCATCCGAAAAGAGGGGCAAAATGCAGCCATTCGCCTCCAGTAAAGTACAGAAGACCCCACCTTTTGAAATTCCAAATGGAACGATTTTTTTTTGTTTCTTTTGCTGTGCAAACTCGCATAAAATGATTATGCATTTGTTCACATCAAGCTAGTCACGTGCTCGCGCGCTCACTACCTATTTCAACCAAAAGTCAATAATGGGGCATTTTTGGATACGACACCATAAATTGTCGTGATCATTATCAATCAAGCCGCGTTCTTTTATCGACTTGACCCGAGAAAAAAAAAAGCATTTTTTTCATTTTTATATCGTGGCCGATTTTTTGATTTCCTGTTTCTCTTTTCTTTGCTTTGGCCCTTGTAGATACCGCGATTTATTGCTTTTTTTATTGCCGCCTGTGATGCGATGCTCGTCACTACAAAAGATATAGTCAAAGTCAACGTCGGGACGTATTCCTTTGTGACGGTCGATGATGTCTTGACCAACAACTCACGTATAAATCTAGTTAATACGTGTGGTGTCTGTACAGGCTACAGCCCGCCCTACAAGACAAGAGTTGGTGTGTATAAGCAAACGACGAGGGAAATAAGAAAAAAAGAGAGGCGAAGCTAACTTGCAGTGATAAGAATACAGAGTCATCTACAAGGTTCGAGATCACACGGGTCAGGAGACTGAATTCGTTCAGTTTGAGGCCGCAACTGACGCGTTCCCCAAAATTGACCCGGTCGGATGCTTGCTGGTGCTGTACCAGGCCAAGGTATGGATGGATAATCTTGTGATGCCGAGTCAGCCAGTCCATCAGCACTAACTCTAGTCGTGTTCTACAGGTCCAATTACGAGGCCAAAACTCTCTACTCAAGAACCGCCAAACATTTGTGCTTCTCTTCCGGCCTGACCAGGTTCCGAATCTGTCAGCCAATACCACGCCGGCCTATGTTACCCCGAGCCTAGAGTTGGTGAAAAACAAGCACCAGCAATACACCGTCCAGATCCCGGAAATCCAGGCTATTTACGAGCAGACGCAAAAACCGCAGAGTGTTCCTGCGCAGAACATTACGGTCATCCAGGGCGTCAATGTAAACCGACATGACCAAAAGTTTAGGCTGTTCAAGGACGTGGAGCCCGACACCTTTTGCAACATGATTGTCTATCTGATTGAAGAGCCCGAACTGCCCGTGGGTGATAGCACCAATATCTTAGTCACCGATTTTACCTCCAACACGCTCTGTAGCACAAACGTGGTGGACTCTGAAAAGGTAGTGCACAGCATTGCCCCGGAAAACTCCGTGTTCCGAATCACGCTGTACGGGCGCCATTCGACCACATTTTGGGGGCTGAACCCGACAAATAACCGGTGGTTCTGGCTCAGCAACATTAGAATGAAGTACAACGCCGGATATCCCATAGAGGGTACTATCAGTGAGTTTGGAATGTTCCCGGCTGATGTGTATGTCAAGCTGCCGTCGGCGGGTGATCTCAAAAACAAGGAGTCGGACTTTTACAAGGCGTATTTGCGCTTGAGAGATTGCATCATGGCCAAAAGGAAGAGGAATCGCGGTGATGTGGGAGAAGCTAGTTCAAGGGCTGATTCTGGGTCGCAAACCAACTCTGGCCCAAGGACCAAGTCTATCCTGAGGACAGCATCTAGTGCCAAATCCGGTATCAGTGATGTTGGCGTCAACGCCTATGCTGCCTCGGCCGAGTCTTCTGCTGCGCCAAGAGAAGCTGCAAAGGAGGGTGGGAAAGAGGGTGGAAAAGAGTCTTCAAAAGAGGGTGGGAAAGAGTCTTCAAAACAAGGTGGAAAAGAGGGTGGGAAAGAGTCTTCAAAACAGGGTGGAAAAGAGGGTGGAAAAGAACCCGCCAAAAACAACGGCAAAGCCCGCCGCGAGGCAAAGCGCGCAGCCATCGAGACACAAGAACGCGACGAGTTCACGGCGATATTGCCGCCTCATCTCAATTCCAACGGTACCGCTTTGAATCATAACCCTTTTCTTTTCTATTTGATACTAACTTCTCTCCCCCTCCAGTGGCCTGCGAAAAACACACACCCTACATCACGCCCATCTCCGAAGTCATCGAATACCGCATCGCCGTCGTCCCAATCGACGGTAAAGATGTCACCATCAAATTGCCGTTTAATTTGGCGCGCTACCTGGTGGCTGTGCGCATCGTCGACTTTTCGCCCAATGATATCCGCGATTTTACATATCCCACGTACACGTACAAGGGCTTGGAGCCGACAGACGTGATTGGCAGCGGCAGCGGCGACGATAATGATTCCGACGTCTCGTTTGACGAGAATATCATGGTGCGCAAGTGGAACTGGGCATTTCGACTGAAGCTCGAGGATGCGCTAGTGTCCAAGAAGAATGCGGCATTTGTGTGGGTGAATGTGGACAACTGTGCGGCCGAGTATTTGTTGGGCATGGAGGGTGCCGAGTAAGTTTTCTGTCTCCTGTCTCTCCTGTCTCTACCGGACTCTAACCAACCATCTAGCCTTCACAACGACGATACCGCCCTCGCCATTGTCAAACACCAGATGAACAAACTCTGGGGCCGCCTTGAAGATGTCAAACGCGCCGAACTCGAAGACAGCCAAATCGAGCAGCGCAAACGCAAGAAACGCGACCGCGACATGCCGCCCGTCTCATCAGACGACGAAACCAACGCCATCACCGGTAGCATCAACATGAACGGCGTCACCACCGCCGACGCCGCTGCTGCGTCCTCGGCCAGGGCGCGTCTGCGGAATGCCCGCAAAAACGCCGGCCAGCTGCCGTTTCAGTGCTGTCTGGAACAGTACGGCGCCGTGATTCCGGGTAAGAACGAGGCGCATGCGAATGCGGGGCCGGTGAAAGGATATATCCGGCAGTATCGACTGAACTATACAAAGCTTTCGCCCGCGTAGTAGATGTCGGCTGAACAGACCAATATTTTGATGGCCGAGATATCGGCTGACAATACAATTTTTTGCTGGCTGAGATCTCGGCTGTAAAATAGGAGATCTCGGCTGTACAATAGTAGGAATATTGGTTAAACATGCAAAACCTTCACTGCCTGGGTACGACGGTAGACAATCGTGTAATGAATAATTGTTTTTGTTTCTTATATAACACCCCTGGGTCAATACACATAAATACACACAAGCCATTGGGAACAGAGAAAGACGGGCAAGTTGAAAATCATGGGATAAAAAAAAGAGAGAGAGAATCATCACTATACAAGAGAGAGAAAAAGAAAAACAAGACAAGAAAACCAACCACTTCCAATTTCACAGCCAAATCCATTCCGGGGCGAAAATAAACACAGAAGAAGAGACATTAAGACTCCGGCAATAAGAAAAGAAAAAAGAACGAAAACAGCCAAAAAAAAAGACAGAATGTAAAAGACAGAAACAGATTTCGACGCCAGTTCATACTTGTAACCAAGCTTCATATACACACAGACACACACGCTCACGCTCACGCACTAGTCGCCCAATACATCATCATCCATCACCGCTGCCGCCGCCTGCGGCTCCTCATCGTCATCCAGGTCCTCCTCCAGGAGCTCGCGCCGGCGCAGACTCTCTGGCGAATCGTCGTCATCGACATCCGACAGGTCCGAGTCGGACTCATCGTCGACGAGGGCCGCGCTCTTGGCACCGCCGGCCTTGTGTGCGCCGTTGGCGGCGGCAGACGCAGACGAGGCAGTAGCAGCAGCAGCAGCAGCAACAGCACGTGGAACTGCGCCGCTGGCCTTCTTGGGCGCCTTGCGACGCCCGCTAATCGTCTCGGCAATCTTGGCTTCGTCCAAATACGAAATGACTTCCTTGTAGTTGGGCCCCAGGTTGTTCTGGTTGCGCTGCAGCCGACGGCGCAGCTTGCCGACCGACTCGCCGGAAAAGTCAAGCAGCTTGGAGCTGATGGCCAAGACGTACTTGCCCGCCAGTTCGCATAGGTTCTTCTCGGCCTGCAGCTCGAGCGCCATCTTCTCCAGCTTGGTCAGGCTCTGGTCCTGGTCGTCGGTGCTGTCGTCATCGCCGTCGTCGTCGTCGTTGTCGCCGTCTAGTGGATCTTCGTCCTCGGCCGGGTCGTTGAGCACCCTCTTGGCGCGCTTGGCGTACACCTTTTCCGCACCGTCGAGCACAAAGATAAACTCCTTAACCAGTCCCGGCTCGACGGGGCGTACAAGGGCCGTGACGCCGTCAATGTTGGGTACGGACCCGGCGGTGTTGGCCTGGTCGATAAACGGGCGCAGCGAGCCCATGAGCACGTGCAAGTCGCACACGGTACCGGCCGCCAGCATCTGCAGGTCGTCGTTGAAAGCACGCGTCGAAAACGTCTCGACCAGGTGTGTCCAGAACTTGTCGCGAATGGCCGAAACGTAGTCTGTAATCTTCTCCGAGACGCCGGCGCCCGACTGTATCATCTGCTGCATGGCGCGGACCTTCCACATAAAGTAAAACAACGCCGCTTCAATGGCCAGACTGACAGCCTCGTCCTCGGCATCGTCAATGTTGATGTCGGCTTGGTCGTACTGGCCACGGTGTACAATGGCAATGATAATGGCAATGGCAGTGTCGCTCGAGCTAATGTCACGGCCGGCAGCCTCGAGAACAGCCGTGCAATCGGCAACCTTGGCCAACAGTCCAATCTTGAGAAGCACAGTGCCCAGATCCGACAGCTGCGACACTTCGAGATTGCCGCGCGTCGACACGTCGTAATTCTTGTCAAAGCTGCGCAGCGTATCAATGGCCTCTTCCCATAGCGTGGCCAATCTGCTGTCCACCATTTCCTCCAGATCGTCATACGACCGGGCGTGAAGCAGCGACGCAGCTGCCTCAATGAGGACGTCCTTGTTGTTGTGGCGGTTGAACTGGGTGCAAATCTCGTCCAGCAGCTTTTCGTATGCGCTCGAGTCCTGCCGCAGGTGCGAAAAGATGTCTAGGTCCAGGATGTGCTCCAGCTTCAACACCGACGCTGCCGTTGCCGCATCACCACCGTACTTGTTGAGCAGCCGGCGAATGACATTGGCCAGCTGTAGAGCAGTGTTGTCGTGCAGCTCCGTGAGGTCTGCTCTGCTCAGCTTCTTTCCCTGAGTCAAGAGCAGTGGGTTCTGGCTAAGACTGGCCTTGGCCGAGGCGCTGAGCACCTCCAGAAGCACAATCTCCTCCTCGGGCGTGGGCGCCACAAGTCCCTTGACAATCTGGTCGGCCGACATGCTTGACTTGGACCGCTTTGACTTGGAGCTGGTCGAGTGATCAAAGAGTAGGTATCCTGCAATCATTTCCCAGCTGCGCACCTCGGGTACCTTTTCATAGAGCGCCTGGGCCGCCAGGGCGATGCGCGAGTCGGGATCCTCGCCCTTGGTCATGATGTCGGTAATCGGTCTTCTCACAAACGGGTTCTCTGACTCCTGGATCGATGTATCGTAGCTGGAGAGCAGCTCGGCAAGGCTCTTGATGGTCATCCAGCCCTCCTGCGGCGAATCAAAGTCGTCGTCGTCTACAGAGCCAAAGGCTTCTTCCACAGCGTCAGCACCGCCAGCCTGCTCCGTCATGTTGTCGTTCATCTCGTTCACACACGCCACAAAAAAGGAAATCACCGCCTTGCGCACACGCGGTTCCCCGTCGAAAATCATCTTGCCAATTTCGTCAACGTGGCTGGGCTCCAGCATGCCGGCAGCGCGCAGAATTTCAATAACATAAAGGGCCGAGACACGCACCGACGCCTCGGAATCACGCGTGGCCATTTCGACCAGCCGGCCGCGGAAGCGCTCAATGAAATGGCCAACCTTTTGCGCGTCGCGCTTGAATATGCGCGACAGCTGACGCAGCACTTCCTGGCGCGTGGTATTCGTCACGTCCGAGAGCATCCAGCCAAGATATCTGAGGTATTCCGGGTGCAAAAACGTCGACGGCAGGTCGTAGATCCATGTGCCGAGAGCCTCGACACACTCTGTGCGGATCTTGGGGTCGACGTCGCGGTACCGGTGCACAAACACCGTCTCGAAGAAGGCGGCAATCTTGTCCTGGCAAATGCTGCGGTGGTTGGTGGCGTCGTCCAGAGCCTGTTGCACCTCCGAGATACGGGCCTTGTTGTTGCCCTTGTGGGCAGACTCAAGCTGCATCTCCAATGTGGCGCTGCGCTTATCCAGCACGTCAACCACCTCGACAAGGCCAGTCTGAATCATAAGAGCGACCGTGGTGGCTGTGTGGCGGAAGGGACGGAGAGTCGAAGAGGAAAGCGTGGCAATCCACGTGTAAAGCGTGTTGACCAGCGAGTTGTCCTCGTACAGAATATCCGTCTCGTGCAGCAGGCTGATGAGAGAGTCAAAGAAGCTGGAGAGCAGGTCGCGGAAGGGCTTGCCGCCGCCTTTTCCCTTGGCGATCAGCGGATAGTCGACAATGGATTTCTGCAGGGTTTGGGTCAGCAGGTGTTTCCTGGGTTCTTGGGATTTCTCAAAGTCTCTTGGAATTCCTCGAGGTCTCTTGGAATTTCTCGAAATCTCTTGGGGGTTCTTGGGGTTTCCCGCTGCTGAAAACGTACATCTTGGTGTGTGGACTGAATGTCCGTCAGACGGTTCTGGCAGTTTTCTTCGTCGCGAATATCGTCCTCATCGATTGGGATGGTGCACCCCGCACATTGTAAAACAAAGTTGACAAGCTCCGTGGTGGCCGCATCGCCGTTTTCGCGGTACTTACCCAGCCATTGTTCGGCGATTTCGGCCACGGGAATCGAGCTCTCAAAGATGTTATCTACGGGACACCATTGGTCAGCGACTGGCATTGTATATTTCGACACGACACGACACGACATGGACGTGGACAAAACTTACAGAAAAGAGAACCCTCCGGAGCCGACCAGCCCTCGTCATTCACTGCCGCCGCCATGCGCACGCTCTTCTTTGGCCGGCTGGGCAGAGCCGACAGGCCGGGATGGCTGCTGCCCGTCTTGGCCCGCTTCATGGCGGGTTTTCTGGGGCGCGCCGGCTTCTTCTTGCCCCTCTTTGCCGCCGCCGCCACATACGCCTCGTCTTCGTCGCTATCAACGTCGACATCGCCGTCGACATCCGACTCAATTTCGTCATTTTCCAGCTCGCTCAGCTCACTCAGCTCGTCGTCATCGCCGTTGTCGTCGCCCATGGCAATGTCATCGCCGTCTGCGCCATCGCGCTTCCGCTTGGTGGCCTGCAGTGCTTCGGCCCGGGCTTGAGCCTGATCCCGGGTGCGACGCGTGAGTCCGTCGCCATCAAGGCCGGGCGATTCGCTGACGTGACCGTCCATGATGCGTGTTGTGTCGGATCGTGTTATTTAGGGCCGTATCGCGAGGCTGTAGCTATTTGGGGGG
>LKBB01000175.1:41473-57614 GCA_001513885.1 Thielaviopsis musarum
GGGGGGGGGGGGGGGGGTTATATATGTCGCGCTCGAATTCGGTAGGATCCAATTTGTTGTGATTAATTAATTCATCAACCGGCCAATTAATCAATCAATCAATTAAAGCAGCACGAAAGCTTTCACCAAATAGAAAGGCTGAGGCGATAATTAATTGGAAGTAAAATAAAATTAAATTAAAAGCGCAGCCTCGTCGGATGACCGCAACGAACTTGGAAAAATAGAGGAGGAAGAAAAAGTGTGCAAAAAAATTCAGTCGTTGAAGTTGGAAGCTGCGCAAGCCATCAAGAACTTGTTCTTGCTTCTTTTTTTTTTTTTTTGCTCTTGTCTGCCTGCTTGTTGCTTGATGGATGCGCCTGCCGTTTAGCTGCGTTGAGCTAGGAAAGAACCGTCTTGAACCGGGCGCGTCGCAGGCGGCAAAGTGGGTCTAGCTTTTTCGCGACTGCTGTTCCAAAGCAGATATGACAGTGTCTTCTATGTTTTGGCACTGTATTCGTACCACAACCTGCATACCGGGGTTTTATATTTAAAGTTAGGGTTGGTGTCTTGTTGATCGTGAAGTGGGTTGAGGGTGGACACTAACCCAACATCCAGCCGATTAATTGACTCCAAAAGTGGTTTTACATTAAGCTAAGCTACTTCGAAAATCATCCAGTTTCTTTTCTTATCCTACAAAACTTTATTACAATACAAACAAACAGGCTTCGTCGGCAACTTCTGACAACACGTTGGTCATCTCACCCATCTCCATCTGATAAGGAATCTTATCTTCGACCCGTCTCTTCCTCTTCCGTTACAGCCATATCCGTTCACGTCCGCCTTTTTTCAAACCCTCCTCCACCCAATGTCCTTTCCATTTCCTCCCTCCATTAAAACCCCCGGCGAGGGTCGCATCGTCGCCCGACGAGTTCCCGAAGGTCTCACTACAGTTGAAGTCATGAGCTTCCGCTACCCGCTCAAGATGATTGCCCCCGCCGCTTTTATCAGCCAAAAGAGCGCAATTGTGTTTATTCTGTCGTACGGCGGCGGTCTTGTGGGCGGTGACAAAGTCGCCATTGACATGCTGGTGCGTCCAGACGCCCGGCTGTGTCTTCTGACTCAGGGCTACACCAAAGTCTTTGGCTCCGACCGCCCCGACAAAATCACGCACCAGCGCTTCGATGTCGTCATTCAGCCACACGGAGCGCTGTGTTTGCTGCCGGATCCAGTGCAGCCGTATGCCGCCAGCATATACGAGCAGACGCAGGTCTTCAAGATGGATGCCACATCTGACGCGTGTATTCTCGACTGGGTCAGCCAGGGCCGCGTGGCTCTCGGCGAGAACTGGGACTTTACAAAGTGGACCGGCACCAACGAGATTTGGCTGGTCGGCGAAAAGGAGCGGCTGCTAGTGCGCGACACCGTCATCCTAGACGCCGCCGGCGATCGACTGTCGGGGGTCCCGCTCAAGCAGACAATGCACTCCTATGGCGTCTTTGGCACTATGCTCATACGCGGCGCGCGGGTACAGAAGCTTGGCAACTTCTTCATGAAGGAATTTGAAGCCACGCCACGCATTGGCGCGCGCACCTGGGGCGACGAAGCGCCATCAAAAGACTCCTCAGAGGAACTCGCCTGGCGTCTGGGCAGACTCGGCCTGGAGAAGCATACCAACGTCACGTGGTCAGCAGCGCGACTTAGAGGATGTGTGGTTGTCAAGTTTGGCGCCAGCACAGTCTATGGTGCAAAGAGCTGGTTGGTGTCAATGTTGACTAGAGACGGAACGGTGGAAGACATGTTTGGCGAGAGCGCCTTGTACTGTCTGCAGTAGTACGGAGTAGCTTGTTCAGGGTTTTGGTCTTAGGGTTAGTAACAGTCGAGGTGCCGATATTTGATGCACTAGGTGCGGATCTACGATAGCGGGGCAACTTTTTTTTTTTTTTCTTTTTTCCACCAACATTTTTCTCAGCCTTGCGAAAAGCTGTCTTTGAAGCTTCAGATTTGCGCGTCCATTTCTATTCCAATCTTTTCTTCTCATCTCTGTCTTTTTCCTTTTTTTTTTCGTCTTTCTTTTTCTCGCCTTTCTTCATTTCTGTCAACTTTCATCCGATTCTTGTTTCTACAATTTACTTGTCCCATAAAAACACGCCTCTTCCATAGTCAAATCCCACCAAATGGACAGAGGGTCCGGATCTGTTGGCCACCGCGGCCGAGGCGGTCGCGGAGCTTCTCTTACGGCAAGACCCGTTCCAGGCGCTTCAGTAGCAGACGCATCATCCTCTTCAGCGGCCGGCTCGACATCCACTGCGCCAGTAATCAAGCGCGAGCCTACGACAGCCGCAGCAAGCTCGTTCCGCGGCAGATTCCGGCCCAAGAATGCGCGCCGCAGCGAGGCCGAGAGAGCAGCAATCGCCGAACAAGAAGCACAGAAGCAGCGCGAGCGCGCGGCCGAGGAGGCCAAGGCAAAGCCCAGAGGACGCTTCCGTGGCGGGCGGAGTCGAGGCAATGCCATGGGCCAGAGAGGGCGCATGATGAACCCAACGGGCATGTTTGGCCAACGAGGCGGTAGGTCTAGTTTCCATCTATCTTGACAAGCAAATCCGGCGCTAACATATTGGCCTACAGGAATGGACGCAAGAGGAAAGACCCGCGCTGGCACAGACCCTAGATCAAGAGAAAACACGACAAGCCGATTCGAGAATTACGAGCCCAGAATCAACGTCGACAAGCTCGGTCTGCCCGCCGGTGCCGAAGACTCCGATCCCGACGACAACTTTGATTTCTACGACGACGACGACAAGTTCCCCGGCCTGGCCCCCATGGGCATCTACAGAACAAAGCCCAAAAAGGAAGCCATCACCGTCACAACGGCAGCCGAAATCGAAACCCAAGCCAACGGCGCCGGCACCGAATCTTCATCCGAAAACGACGAAGAAGTCGACTTCAAGACCGCCATTTCCAGCGCCAAGACTGTCGGGCCCAAGGTGGCGGTGCACGACGTGGGCGACAACGAAATCAACTTTGACCGCGGTCGCAAGGCCGTCGACGCGCATATCGAGGACGACGAGGATATTATGGATATTGACATCATCACGGACCCGGCCAAGGCCAAGAAGAAAAAGGCTGCCGCCACCAAAGCCAAGGCGCCCGTCGACCTGGAGGCCGATCAACTCGAGGCCGATCTGCGGCTGATGCGCAACGAGTTCTCATGGATGAAGATCCGCGACGAATTCGCCAGCGACGACCAGCCCGACGAGGATGACGCGGCCGCCATTGAAGACAAAGTCGCCGACGAGGGCATCATGCGCGAGGGCCGCGTGTATCTCTTCCAGTTCCCGCCCGTCATGCCGCCGCTGCGACCCATCAAATCGGCCACCGCAGCGCCATCGCACAACGATGCCATGTCGCTCTCATCCGACGACGACGATGACGAGACAGCCGGCGCAACCGCCGCTGCCAGCATGGACAACCAGAGCGGGTGTGTGGGGCAGATGGTGGTGCGCAAGTCGGGCCGCGTGGAGATGAACTGGGGCGGCATTACATACGAGATGCGGCCAGCGCTGAAGCGCGACTTTGTCACGTCGGCGGTGCTGGTGGAGTATTCGGACGAGAAGCGGCGCGGCATGACGCACGGCGATGCGCAGCAGCAGCAGCAGAATGATGGACGGGCCGTCGGTCTGGGCAAAGTCATGGGACAGTTTATCCTAGCACCCAAGTATGAGGATACGTCGGAGTGGGTTATCAGTCAGGAGGACTTGAAGGCGCCGGAGGAGTAGGTCTAGGCTTATGAAGAGTTGTGGAAAGATGGGCCGGAAAAATTAACAGAGAATTAGAATTTTAAAAAAAAAATCAGGAAATTCTACCACCAGTCAAACAAGTTAATCTGTAAGTAAGACTTGGAATTTGTCTCCACTACGAAGCGGCCTTTTTTGTTTCAAACATAAAACATCCAACAAAAAAAAAGAAAAAAAAAAAAGAAAAAAAAGAAGAAAATAAGAAAAAAAGAAGGAAAAAAAAAAAAAAAAAAAAAAAGCTTTTATCATCCCATTTATTTACCCAAGGGAAAACAGATCGAGATCGTTCAACCAAAAAGTCACCTTGTTTGCTGCTCGCATTTCCTCATAATGCCGAAATGAATAACTACTCGCCTGTTTTTCTCCTTTGCATTGTTAAAAGATTCTTTTCCCTTGTGTTCCCTTATATCTTTTGCAAATAAGATGCATGCAGCCCACCACATAAAGGGGACACTTGAATGCGTGCATGGATCTTCAGAGTAACTTATAATCTAACTTGAAATCTACACAAAGTTCCATGTTGAGAAAAAAAAATGTACTTGGTACTTTTATTATAATAATTTGGCTCAAGACCTTTAGCTTGAGAAGAGGTATAAAACAAAAAAAAAAAGAAAAGAAGAAAAAGGCAAAAAGTAAAAACATAAGAAATGTCGTCTGGACGCCTGCCATGGATATCGTATATAAACTGCCCAATAAAAGAAAAGAAGAAATAAATAAAAAAGAGATGGCGCAAAAATAAGTAAAAAGTGGGAAGGTGGAAAAAGAAAAAGAAAAAAAAAGTATTAGTAAAACAGACAAAGTGAATAAAAGAATAAAGCACAGACGGTTCTTGAGAACCTTGCATCGTGTAAAAGAGAAAAAGACAAAAAAAGTCAGACCAAGTCGGGGAATACCGCGCCAAGGCTCAAAACAACGAACTTATCAAAACATGGCAGCCGGGTTCGACCCCAGTGGCCCGCTGTTTTGCTGTGGCCGCACGCCACTATCGTCAAGTGACTGATCGTCACTACCTAACTCAGCAGACGCCCATATCTTGTTTGCTGTGGTGGGCGAAGCAGCCTTAGGTGATGAATAGGGGCCTATATCCACCGAATCCATGCTAGTCTTTGTCCGCCCACGACTGCCGCCAGGGGTTGTGACTACAGCAGGCTCGGCGGCCTGCGCACTGATAGGCGAGTGTATCGGTACCGACCCCTGGTGTTGGTACTCTTCGCAGGGCTTGGACTGAATGACAATGCGCGTCGTGTGCAGAATCTTGTTCCCGTCGAGGTAGTCGGGGCTGGTGCTCATAGGGGAGACTCCCTTTTCGTTGATATACGTCGGCAAAGGCGACGCCGTAGAAACAATATCCGTTTGCGACGAGGCAGGTGATCTGTTGCCGGTAGCGCCCATCACAGTCGTCATTGTCATCGTATTCTTGTCGCCCAGCTCCAGATCTGACAGACCAATCTCGCTGTACAGGTTGGAGCGGTTCTGGTTTGAGCGGGCACCTCCTCTGCCATTGACAGCATAACTAGCGCTCTCAGTGGATTCGAAGCCCTTGACACGGAACTGGCGCAGAAGAGGACGAATGGTTGATAGGCAGGAGGCGATGGTAGCGACAGCAGGCTCAACCATGGTCCAAATGAAGGCATCGGTAGATGAGTCTACCACTGGTTAGTTTTAAGCTTGCTTGCATCACATCATGTTACCAACTTACAGAGGATATCAGTGTGGTCGTTGATGGTAACAAGGTACTTGAAGCGAATCAGAGTGGCGATGGAAGCACTAACTGGTTAGCATATGATTAGAGGCGAGAGAAGATATGCGTGTACTTACAAGACACCCAGACCCAGAATGAGAATGACAGTGGCCTTGGTCTGGAAGTTCATCTTCACTCCCCAAAGCATGGGAATAGGAAGGACAGCCTATATTTGTTAGACCAGGGGTATACGCAGAACGGGGGTAAGAGTACTCACATATAGCCAGTCAGTGACAATAGTCATGACACTGACCGAGTAAGCAGCGGCCAAAATCTGGCCGGTAGTAACACACTTGCGGTTGGTGATGGTGATATCCCATTGGCCCTGGATGGGGTCGCACTGGAGAATGTTCCACACAAGAATGACGATACTCCAGATGGTGACGACAACCAGACTAGACCAGATAATATAGCTGTACAACTTGCGCATGGCGAGTCTCAGCAAAAAGATACCAATGCTGTACTTGAGGAGCAACATGTTCAAGACATAAGTCTCGGTCACAAGAGCTTGGTACTAATATATCATATAATTGTTAGCCAGCGTTCAACCTCTATCGGGGACATATGGCAATTACCATCAGTGCATTAGTCATGTCGTTGATTTCCAGAGCAAAATTGTGCTTTCCAAGACCATAGTGAACGGCAAGAAGCATGAGGACTGCTGAAGCAGTGTAGACCAACTGAGCCGCCACCATGAGCCAGTCGTCTGTGAGAAAATTCCGGGTCAAATAGACTCTGACATATGTTCTGAGAAGAATGCAGACCCAGGAGATGGCGAGGAAGGCAATTGTGACACCAACTAGAGGCTGGGCATTGTACTGGTTGGACATGGCGGCCAGCTGCTCCGGATCAAGGCCGTCCAGTTCCGTTTCTATCGACATATTGGCTTCAGGTTTTCTGGGCTTAGAAACGTGGATGTAGTTGGGAGAAGTCGACTATGGGCAGTCCAAGTTGAGTCGGTGCTCAACTAGTAGTACTAAAGCGAGGCGAATCCAAGCGAAACGAGTGTCGTCGACGGCTCGGTGGGGAAAACAAAACAAGGACAACTGTATTAGTGAAGCAAGTCCAAAAACGGAAAGACCTGGCCAAGAGACTTTGCTAAAAGTAACAAAAGAGATGGGTGAAAAAGGACGCCGCTCTGCGCTTTGCCCTAGTTTAAGTGCCGTGTTGAGCTCGTTACAAGCGACGGGAGTTGCTGTATTGTGTTGTTTTGTGCTGTGCCTTGACTAGATTAAGGTATGGATGGAGCGTGGGAGCTGCAGGACTGGATTGGCGAATCGAACAACCTCAAGTCAAGCGACAGCAAACAACCAACAGCAAGAGACGGAACAAGGGGAAACGGGTAGAGCAAAGTTGAAAGAGACAGCAAGGCCGGAACGGATTAGAGCGCAGGACAAGCCGGACTATTATACTTGTGTATTGTTCTTGGTTAGTACTGCTGGGTAGGGCACTTTTTTGGCGGTCGGAGAACACGCAAGGGAGATTTGGCAGGGGGGGGGGGAAGCAGTCAGTGAAATCAGCACACAGCACACAGCACAGACTGAAATCCCAAAGAAAGAAGAGCTCAAAGCGCAGTATTTCTTTTCTAAATTTATTGAATTAAGCCTTTTGGGGGGATGGCAAGGATGGTTAAGGTGAAAAAGAGCATATCAAGTTCAACCAACGGCCGATGAAAAAGCTGAGAGACAAGACTGGCAGACAATCAAGACTAATGGACTAGTCGCTAGTCGAGACGGTGGTGATGCAGGCAACGTCTGGTCTAGCTTGTTCTGGAGAGCTGCAGACAAGCAGCAGAAGTAGTGTTTGAAAAATCAATTCCAAATACTAGCTCTCTTTGAAGTGACTGGCTAACTTGCTGCGCTTGTGCTGTGCTTTGACTAATATTTGTAGAGTCGGTCTCGCGGAGGAGGAGGAAGCGATCGAGTCAAGGGGATGGTCTTTTTGTGAGTGTTTCTTCTTTTCTTTTCGGTATTGTGATGTAACTTGATGTGACGAAGCAGCAAAATCCAAAGTCGAGGATTGAAGTTGGTGTGTAGTGTTAGTGTAGGCAACCGAACGAGGCGAAGAAGCGAATCTCAAACCGCTCAAAGAAAACGCGGAGGAGATGCAAGCAAACAAAAACGAAGCGGAAAAGATGTGTAGATGGATAGGAAGGGAAAGAGAATAATGAAGAGGGAAAAGAAAAAGAGAACCCAAGAGAAACTGGTGAAAGGTTTTTTCAAGGCTGTGATTACCAAGAGACGGAAGGTGCGTAGCCAAGAAGAATGAGGGCAAGAACTGAGAAGAGAAGTCGAGACGCATCAGGCAAGAGTGAATCTATGCGAAAAGATCGAATACGAAGAGAATAAATCAGAACAAAAAAAGGTCACGGAAAGGAGCCTTTTTTTTAGAACATGTCGTGCTCTGTCACGTTCTGTATTCCGTCCAAGTACAAGACGAGAAATCTCATACGATTGATGCGATGCGATGCACGGCGAGAGACACTGTGCTGCGATGCCACTACTGCTACAAGATACAATTGTCAAAAACAGCTTGAATCAAATGATGGCAAACAAAAACGGACCATCCATATAGCACATATTATTAAGATCAAAGTAAATTATCAAAAGCCAGGTAGGCCTGCACCTGTACTGTAGTATCTGTGTCTGTACCTGTGCTGGTGAGTTGATGTGCTTGTGCTTGTGCTCGTGCTTGTGCCTGACAAACCTGATTTGATTTTATTGTTTTGATTTTTGGCCTCTTGTGAGCTGCTTACTAGGCAAACGAACTCAGAGTTGCAATCAAGCAGGGCATGGGAATAAGAAAAATAGAAAGAAAAAAAAAAGCAGGGCATGGGGAAAAAGAAAAGGCAGTGGTGAGAACGCGGCTGTTGTTTCCTCATCTTGTTTTACAACCTTGATGCAGCAAGACAAGGAACGGCATTATATTTCTCAGCCAGTCAAAAGAAGAAGAAAGAAGATTCTCCGCTTTGTTTTTTTTTCTTTTTTTTTCTTTTTTTTTACTTTTTTTTACTTTTTTTTACTTTTTTTTACTTTTTTTTTCCGGCGCTTCTGGTTCTTTTGGTGCCGTGCTTGTGCTTATGCGGCTTCTGTGTTGCCGGCTATGCAAAAATGCCGTCTTCTGTGTTGCGAAATCAAAACCCCATTCTTGCTCGGTAGCTAATACTTCGCAACAAGTTATTGTAGGACAAATATAGGAGTACTGCAGTAGCAGCCGCACGGAAAGCTCACGCGGCTTGTTTCAGACACAGATGGTAATATGCCTTTTTTTTCTGGTACTTTATGCGCAACAGGTAGCATAGTGCGGGTTTTCTGGTTCTAAACAAGTAGCAAGCAACATGTATCGTAACACGCACAAGTATCACAAATCGACCGTCCGTCTTTTCATTTCCTTGTCTCTCTCCTTTCTCCTTTCCTTGCTGCTTTGTGGCTACACCAGAAGAGAGAAGCAGGGAAAAATGACGGGAGCAGGGAATGGGGTTATGTTTGTCGGTTGTTGCTGTTTATCAACAAATCAGTGACTGTGAAAATCAGAGAAGTTGTGGTGTGCTACTTGACATGCTTGTATTTCTGCTTTGTAGTACTATTCTACAAGTGTAAGCTTACTAATGCGAAAGGCCATGGGGTTCATCGACCAATAAACCAAGTTTATGTACCTGTTTTACTCTAGCTTGAGACACTAGCCTGGACTTTGAGGATGCACTAAGAGTGTCAGGCTTGTTGTATTTATTGTTCTACCGATCCTCTTCTACGGAGTATGTTGATGTTTTCCTCCACGGCTTTCAGAGCCTGTGACCCACTTATACGATGCTTTCTAGTTCACGCATTCTCATGGCATTTACCTACAAAGAAGTACTACTAAGTAGTACTAGTTCCTAATTTCCGTGTACAGAGTACTTAAGTATGTGTGAGCACAGTCAATTAGCGGCGCTCTTATTCTAGACGGTTTCATTGGGCTTCTGAAAACTCCACGTTGGCGCGCCATCCCATCGGCTTTCTCAACCACGTGCCTCGTGGCAGCATCGCCGAAAGTAACCCTACGAAACGACTAATTGAGCCCACTAGAAATCAGGGACAGGACAAACTAAAAACCCGGAAAATGGGCATTAAGAGGGACGCTAGACAAAGAGGGTCAAAGCAGGCCATATAAAAAAAAAAAAAAAAAAAAAAAAAAAAAAAAAAAAGACTCAGCTCAGACCAGCTGCAGGAATCATTCTATACGGTTGCATCATATGTACTGATACATACTACCTGAGTAAGAACAAGTTGGATTCTACGCACAGGCTGCACGCAGAAACCACGAGGAATCAAAGGCAAGAATAACAAAAAGGAATAATACAAAAGCCATGTTCGTTGACTTTTTGACAAGTTTCTTATTTTGCTGGCATGCCTTTTAAATTTTTTTTTTAGCATCTGGAGTTGATTGTGATTGGCGGCGTGTAAGTTGGAAGTAATAAACTATGTGGTTGACAGCTGGAGAAGCGGCCTATGCCGTTTCTTCTAGAATCATATCATCCAGGCACAATACGCAGCGGGCGGCGGGGTGATGATTGTAATGCTATGAAAGCAGTCTGGTTTTTTTTTTTTTTTTTTTTTTTTTTTATTTTTTTTTTTTTCAAATACACTTTTCTCACTCGAAATCAGTCAACAGAAAAGCAAAAGAGGCATACATGTGAACATACAAGCACAAGGTGTGGGAAAGAGGCGAAAAGGGCCGGAAGTGAGGCAAGTGAGCCGAAAGCGAGATAAGCAAACAAGCAAGCAAGCAAGCAAGCACGCAAGCACGCAAGCAAGCAAGCAAGCAGAGCAGAGCAAATAACATGGAAAGAGTAAAGAGGAGAAAAAATAAATATTAACCACAACCCGGCTTCAAGGCCCATGAGAAAAGAATGAGCTTGTACGGAGTAGAGAGGCAATATATTCAGTTAACAGCAAATTTGCCACGGTTTTATTTATTTTTTAATTTTTAATTTTTAATTCTTTTTTTTTTTAAATTTTGGGGAGGTCGGAGCGCTGCATTTGCTGGAAATTGGCAAGCACAAAACGAGGGATAAATGCGATGCTACTACGACGACTACTCAGCTGTGTACTTTGTAACTTGTTAGCCGACGGATCGACGTACTTACTTGGGTACTCAAGTACTTACTTACTTAAGTTGAGTGCGTGAGAGTGTGAGAGAGAGAAAGCAAGGGCCAAGAGGCATTCTGTGCTTCTTCCTTTTCATCCTTTTTATTTTCCTTTTTTTTTTTTTTTTTTTTTTTTCGTCACCTTCCGTTTCTCGCCACCTTCCGTTTCTCGTCACTCTTGATATATACAAGTAAATCTCAAGTTCTACCGGTAAACAGTAGTAGTACTTACTTAAGTACTACTACTAGTAGTACCAGTAGTTGTATCCCTAGTGTAATGCAAGTGTAAAACAGCGTAAAAACGTGAGCCACGAGCCCTTTTCCCTGGCTTTTTTTTTCTATTCTTTTGTGTGTGTGTGTTTTTTTCTTTTTCTCTTTTCTTCTTCTTTCTTTTTGTATTTTTTTGTACTTTTTTGTCTTTTTTTGTCTTTTTTTTTTGTCTTTTTTTTGTCTTTGTCTTTTTTTTTTCTTTTTTTTTCTTTTTTTTTCTTTTTCTTTTTCGTTTCTTTTTCGTTTTTTGTCAGTTCTCCCTCTCGCCCGGCGTTTTGATCGATTGTCATTTCTCTCCATACAATACGAATAAGCCCCCTCATCCCGACGCTTTGATGTTCCTTGTTCTTACACTACAGTAGTCGTGGTTTTCTAAAAGGATCGAGATCGTGCGTTGCCATTCGCGGCAGCGATATCCCTGCTTTTGGAGTAAAGCCTATATATATAACCTACACATATTGACCACCAACTGTAAATAAAAGGTGTACAAGAGCTGTACATTTCACCCATTGTATCTTCCTTTTTAGGAACCAAGCTCCCACGGAGCAAAAACACCGCAAATTTATTTCCCTTTTCTCCGCGCACCATTGACTGACTGACTGCACTGTTCTCGCCCGGGCGACCTGGCTCGCCTGATCATGAAAGCATCCTAGGCTATGTATTACTTGGTATGTATAATGGCCACCCTCGGCCCATCAGAGAGGGGAAATAGTGTCTGGCGGATGGCTTTGGTTTTCTTGGCTCACTAAAGTTCATTTCACAGACTCGGAAACATCAATGGCTCTGAAGGGTTTGCCCAGACCTACTACATGCTGTCGCAATTGTAACCTTGAAAGCCTGCATTTGTTTCGAGTTTCTCTCGCCTTGGCTTATTAGTATTTCTGTGCAGAGTAGTGATTCTCTACTTGCCCGCTTGACTTTTTACCCCGTATTAACGTTTCATCCAAGCCGCCTGGCCTGAGTTGGTTTTTTATCAACAATCTCGGCACACTTTTGATCTATTCCACGCGTGAAGAAAGTACAGGTGTACAGGTAAAGAACAAAATGTGACAGAACACACAAAACAATGTGACAGACACACAAAACAATGTACCGATAAACCACGCCTCTAATTGTTGCCAAGTGCCGCGTCTAGAAGTTCTTCTTGTTTCTTCAAGTTTGTTCCCGTACATGCCAATAACTCTATGCTGGTACCCGCAAGCCGAGGCTTACTGGTCTTTCTTACTTCACGAACAAACATATATAGTATAAAAGACGGTGAAGATAAGACGGAACGGGACAGCTGTGGTCAGTGAGTAGGTGGGTGACAGCTATTGTAAATAAGTAAATCGTCGGTGGTTCTGGTGGTGGCTGAAACTACCGCCGAAAAAAATAAAAGCCAAAGCCCACGTGCTGGTTACTCCCTTGAGTCGCAGGTACCTGAGCAAAAACACCAGTTTGGTAGCACTACGAGCCACGATTTGCCGGCAGTGGACTTCTCAGGCCAATGCAAAGGTTATTTACTGGTGGTAGTATTAGGACCACACAAGCTTTGCGCGTCTCAGGCGCACCCGCCCAGCAAAGCTTGACTGGCTTTTTTTTTTTTTCTCTGAAATTCTGGAGCGGCTGTTAACCCACGTGAAATGAAGCTAGACCTTGAAGAGGAGCATTGTAGATAAAAACAAGGTAAAACAGCCGGCCTTTTATTAGTTGGAAATGCAGACGTGGAAAAACAGGAAAAAAGAAGAAAAAAAGAAAACAGGGAAAAATCATCTTGACATTTCCATCCTGCCTGTCCGTCAAGCTTTCTTTTCTGCAGTTGCCTTTATTCACACGTGCACATTCCTTTTTTTTTTTTTTTTTTTTTTAATATCCCACTTCATTATTTCAAGCCCCATCGTAGTAATGAAAAAAAAAAAAAGCCCCATCGTTCCGCTCGGCCCTCCCAAAGAAAGAGAGAGTAAAAAAAAAAAAAAAAAAAAAAAAAAAAAAGAAATTCGTCAAAGGAATGAAGAATCAATCCCACAAAGTCAATCTCTTCCCCACCAATTAGGAAAACATGACCGGCCATAATTTTTTTTTTTTACAACTACTAGTAGAGAATAAAGGCTGATTTTTCCTTGTCAAATTTCAACAAGCGCAGACTGCCTGCGGCTAATACACGATTTGCACTGTTTATTTCGTCTTCGCTCTGGATATGACATGTGTCTGATCCTTTCAACCATTCGACATACTTATGTCTTTCTCTAGTACCGTACCAATACTGACAATGACATCAAACAGGAGGTCATAGTGTTGACGGTTAACAAGTACATGGTTCATGCTTACGCGCGGTTTTCTTATATACAAGCAAGGTACATGAAAAGAACCCACAACATTTATGACGTTTGCCATTTTGTGGTAATGGTCGGTGCGGTGGTCGGTGCGGTGGCTCTTCACTCTTACTACGGAAGTAGTAGTACTTGCATATGAATAATCAATATTGGTTGTTTACTGCGTAGTCGTCCTGTAGTTCCATGTGATTGGTTCGCCCTCTAAAATGAAGTCTCAGATTTAGCCTCTTGTTAGAATAAACCAAAAGTAAACAAAGTAACTTTTTTGTTTTCTACTACGTACTACTCTTAGTTGTCTCAGTAGTGAACTAAGTATATTTAAGCTTATCGTCTGCCCGCCGCCGTCGCTTTTTCGGCCCTATCAACCCATTTCATTTCTTTAAACGAGTGCATCAACATTGGTCCCACCCTTCTTGCCCTTAGGAGCCAGTCCCGTCCAAGCTCTTGCATTTTTGCTTTGGACCTGAAAGTTCATGTCTTTTTGCTTTGAACCTCGAAAGTTCATTCCTCTTTGGTTGGACCTGAAAGTTCATTCCTCTTTGGTTGGACCCGAAATTTCATGCCTCTTTGGTTGGACCCGAAAGTTCATGCCTTTTTGCTATCTGCCAATATTGCACTTTTTGCTCGGGCACCATTGATCGATAGCACAGGGTTGAAGTGGGGGCATGAATCAGAATTATTATTCAAGTATGTACTTGGAAGAACAGCCAACTTTATATTATTTGCTAGTAGAAACCCATATAAAAAGGAAAGAAAAGAAAAGAAAAGAAAAAATCTAGGTAAAATGGTCTATCTAAATGCACATTACAGTGGAAAATCACAAAAGAAAAATACTCAAAGCACCAAAACCAAAAGGAAAAGGCCTCGGTGGCAACGCCCAAACTCTTGCCTTTTTTTTTTCTTTTTTTTTTTTCTTTTTTCAGACTCACTCGGCCAACTTCCGTAACCCACAGCTAGGTAACTCATCGGAACGTGCCGGCCGAGAAAGGAAGTAAAAATGTAAAAGAACAAAAAAGAGAAAGGTAAAGAGAGAGAGAGAGAGAGAAAGAGAGAGAGAGAGAGAGAGAGAGAGGAACCAACAAAATCAGAAAATCGCGTCTTGGCGGGTGGTGTCAAGTCTTTTTTTTGGTTTAGGCCGAGACCGAGACACATGACATTGATTCTGTGCCTGCATAAACCGGCTCACACCTGTACACAACTCGCTGCATCTCTTGTTTTGGCTGTTTCTGTCAACGTCGCCTAGAAACAGTGTCTGAATCATGAACTATATTCCATGAAACGACCCCAACACGAGAAATCAGAAGCTGCCACTCAACCCGGAAATCCTACCCACATTCCCTTTCCCTCCATCTCCCAGACGTCACGTCACTCCCACAAGAGTGGTCGACATCCGGCTGACGCCCGTCTATTTGACCCACCCCATTTTAAACTTTGCATTTTATCTGCAGTCCAGTCTTGAAGTATCGTGCTGCAACCACAAAAACAACTGCCAGCACAAAGCACGTCCCCGCCCACACCTGAGCGCCCCAGTACTTGCCGTCCATCTGGTCAATGATGGCTCCCGACACCGGCGTACCAGTAAGCCCTGCCACGCCGAGAATCGCGTACACCATGCCGACACGGGTGCCCATCTTTTGTGGATCAACCGTCAGGGACGCCAAAGCGCCAATGAACATGCCCTGAGAAGCGCCCATGGCCACACCAAAGAAGACACTAAAGATGTACATCCCCGTCGCAGTCTTGACACTGATCCACACATACGCCATGACACTCAGATACGCAATCATGACAATGAAGGTGTTGAGCGGACCCAGCCAGCGATCGGCAATGAAGCCAGACATGGGCCGACTGGGAATAGTAAAGGCCTGGGCAATCATGAGTATCGACGTGGACTGCTTGGAAGTGAGCCCGACGATTGTGTGAGCATATCCGGTAATCTGATAAGTTAGTAACCAAGTCAAGTCGTCCTTACAGTCCGCGAGAGGAACTCACATAGAAAAAGTTGAAAAACATTGCCCAGAACAGAAAGAACACGCCGCACGAAAATAGCGCATACGAAGGTTCCTTGAACGCATTCAGCTCCAGCAAAGGGCCCGACTTGCGCGGCGGAAGCCGGGGCCGGAGCAGCATGGCCGCTGTCACGGAGCACACCAGGGCTACAAAAGCCGTGCAGCGCACAGCCCACGGGAAGCCAATATGCGGCATCGAGTACTGCAGAATAGCCGGGTAAATCAAGCTACCAAAACCGGTACCCATGGCTGAGAGCGCAAGGGCCAGTGAGCGGCGCTTTTTAAAGTACTGTGTAACCACTGTCATACCCGGCATGAACATGATGCCAAGTCCGAGTCCCGTGCACAAGCCCTGGGCGAGCAGAATCTGCCAGTACTTGGTGGCCAGACTGGTCATAAACGTGCCGAGAACCGTCAGAACAGAGCCCGTGATGACAGCCTCGTGGTAGAAGCCGGCGTCAGTCAGACGGCCCGCGATGGTGCAGATGAAGAAGGCGAGAAAAGTTTGGATGGAGCCAATCCAAGAGATTTGCGACTCAGGCAAGCCAAGCTCCGTTGTGTAGTGGAGTTGGTATATGCCAAACATTCCGGGGACACCCCAGGACAAAGAGTTGATTAGGAGACTGGCAAAAACCTGAAGCCAGGCACGGAGGCCGCCTTCGGGGTAGTCGAACTCGTCATCGATCTGGGGCGGCGTCGCGCTGGCCGGCTCCGGCCCCGGGTCTGGAGACGAAGTGGAGTAGCCACCGACTGCTTTGGAAATAGTGATATCGGCCTCAGTCTTGGCAAGCATAGCCGGATGCGGCGGCATGTCCTCGGTGTGGGGTGACGGCGGGACTAGCGTCGGACAGTCGGTGTCGTACTTTTCGGGGTCGGAGTGGGACGCCATGGTGAAGAAGGGGGGAGGGGGG
>LKBB01000170.1:0-58321 GCA_001513885.1 Thielaviopsis musarum
AAAAAAAAAAAAAAACCAACGCCACATTTGTAGCTAAAAACACACTGTAGTCATGACACTGTGTACTTGTGCAATGTACACAGCATGCCATTAGAGAGAAAACAACAGCGCCACAAGCATGCATAAAGTTTTGAAAGAATTTGTGCACGAGCAGACAAGCAAATACTACAAAGCAAGTACTAGAATGAAACAGATAAACGCCCGCTGCCAACTTGTACGCAAGGGACAGAAAAGAGGATGATACAAGCCAATTCTCCTTCCAAAGAGGAATGTGGCATTTTACAGGGCACAGCACAGACAAGACTAGAGGCTTAACACGGGAGCGCAACTCAACTTGACTTTTGTCTGTCTGTCTGCATTAGCGGTAGAACTACATACACCGCGCTGCTTTGCTTTTTTTGGCTGACGTTATGTAAGGGCTTTTAGTTGAAGCGGAATGAAATGAACGAGCAAATATACACATGTTTCATTATTTTGGCTTCAAGTAAAAGCTTGAGGGGAATGCAGAGCCATGGCAGACTAAATCTAATCTACCTTGTCAAATCTCCGGTTTTAGCATTTGTTTTAGTAGTACATAATAATAACAATAGCAGCAATATGGTAGTATTAGTAGCTTTTTTTGCTATCAAAAGACGCATCGCTTGATATAGAGCGAAAACTAAGCATGGTCTTTTATCGCGCTCGTCTTGCTGTATCGGTACCCCTTGTCGTTCTGCAGCCGCTGTTTTGGACGGCTTTTAGGGACCAATAGGGATGGTAATGGGGGCTGTTTTTGGATGGTGCGGCAACCGATGATAACAAGCTTTGCTTGACGCACTGGCGAGATGCAAGGCACCGTGAGTTTGGGGCTATGTAGTACTTACTTGCTTACTTAAGTATGTACGGAGTAAGTATGTAAGTACGTACTTGAGTAAGTAAGCAAAACGGGCAACCTGCCAGACCAGACAATCTTGAAAAAAAAAGGCGGGATTTGACAGATGTGCCGCGGCCTGCCGGCTACTACACCAATGGAAGGGCTACTACAAGCAGTACTTCTAGTGAACCAGACAAAAACAATTTTAGCAGAAAGAACCCCATCGTCGTGCGGAGAGCGGATAATGAGGCTGAGTTGGCCTGTCTGTAGCATCTCGATCCATCCAATTTTAAAGACGACCCATGTCCAAGCGGCTTTGGTGGACAAACCACCATAAGAAGCTCTTGGACTTTATTTTTTTTCTTCAGTCCTCGTTCAGGGCTGACTACCAGAAAGAAAAGAGGGGGAAAAAAACTAACGATGCAAGGAGATCACGGGAAAAAAAAAAGAGATGGAGTTGAAAGGGTTGACGGCTAAGGAGGAGAGAAGAGACGAGAAAGGACGATAATGAGAAACAGGAAATACAGAAAGCTAGGCATCGCGTTGGCCAATGTAAAACGACATCAAACAACGGGCAGGCCGAGCTGAGATGGCGAGAGGGGCAAGGGAGGATAATGAGTTCTTTTGAAAGCTCACAAAGCTTCTTCGTTTGCTACACAGAAGAAAGGAACCGCTTTAGTCCAAAAGGGCGTCACTGTTTTGGAGATCTCTATAGTCCTTTTTTTTTTTTCTTTCTTTTTTTCTCGCTCCGTGTCTATACAAACTTGTCCGGGAAATACTGGAACCAACTTGGCACAAGATATGGCCTAAACCTGGCCTAAGCCTTGATGTGATCAGCGTAGGAAGAAGCGAGACAAGAATACTAAAAGAGCAAGTCAACTTAACAGGCATATTTCTTCTGCCAACCTCAATGGAAACCTTCTTGGCAAATTTAAAAGTACTTACTTCGGTATGTAGAAAAGCGAGTCTCTTATATTAGGGCTGGAAAAATAAAGAGGTTGAGTTGTGTAATTCAATAAAAGACAAGCTTGAAAGTCCTGTGCTTTTACGTACTTACAACTTAAGGAAGGAACAAAGCTTTTCTTTTTTTTTTTTTTTTGACTAAAGCACTCAGGAGAATTTGGGGAAATAGACCAGCCAGAAAAGGCAATTGCCCAGGCTTTTTGCTGACGTCTTTAGAGGGAAATTGGGAAGTACAATAGACGATTGCGAGGCTAGCTTAGGCGATGCAAGGAAGGGAAGGAGCGAAAGTAGCAATTGGCGATTAAAGATCAGGTATTATTTGATGAACAAGAACAATGGAGAGGAGGACGAAAAAAAAATTAACCTAAAGTGAAGAAAGAACAAAACAAAAAAGATAAAGAACAAAAGAACCCCAGCAGAGAACGAATGGCCTTGGTGATTTGCTGTTTTCTCGGCCTAACAGGACAGGACGGGGCCAAGGTTGCTGCTGTGTTTGTGTGTTGTGGTTTTGTGATTTGCTGGGCGGCTGCATCGCAACCGCTTGCTGTACGACGCGAGAAAGTTGGGCTTGTTCCTGGGCCCTTTTAGAGGTTCGTTTCTCGCCCTTTTTTTTTCTTTTTTTTTTTTTTTTTTTTTTTTTTTTTTTTTTTTTTGGGCTCGCCCCTTGCCTTGTGCGTACCAAGTACATATGGGTGTATATATGAGTGCTGGACTGGTTATTCCCCAAGGTGCGTATAAAGAAGTTCTGCTGGGATCATTGTCCACCGAAAAATGCTATAGAATGAAATAAACATGTATTGTATGCACATGCGACCGGCCACAGACCGTTCTTGCCTCTTTTCGTGGCTGCTGCGCTGTCCTTGAGATGGATACTACTACTACTTACTTACTCACGTACTTACTTGCAGAAATGCAGGCGCGCGCACGTTCTTACCCTCCTTCCTTCCATACGTTCTCTGAATCTGGATGCAACCACGCAGGTTTGAAGCCGACACAACAAAACGGAAAGCGCAGAATGGCCGAGCAGATTTAAAGGAAGGAACAAAAAAAAACACAAACAAGAAACAGCAGTTGGCTTTATTTTATTTTAACTTTTAATATATATATTTTTTTTGTTCCCGTAGAGGTTTCAGGAAAAAAAAAAAAGCCGCCCTTGACAAATTGTGACTGTGACTTTGCTTTGCGAGGGTGGGGTGCAACCGAAAAAAAATGGAAGTTGCTCCAAAGAACCTCTAACCGAATGGAATCAAACGAGGGGAAACCGCGGGTTGCAGAACTTGCCCGCACCTTGGAAGGGACTACGAAGAAGGCGATTGGCTAGACTTGTCATGCTATACTGCTGGTGAAGAAGAAGAGAAGAAAACACAGAAAAACAAGATAAAGGCGCCGTGGCGATCCCTTTGAAAGACGGACAATTCCTCTATGCAATCCCTAGACGCCACTTCTTTCTTCTTTCTAGTTGTAGTATTTCTAAAGTATTTCCAAAGTATTTATAGCAAATACCTAGTCGAGCATTGCAGTATTTGGTGAAAAGACGACAGAAAAAAAGACTGCCTCGGATTGGATATCAAGTTACAACCAAGCCAGCCAACCGCCCGCCAATTTGCGGCCGTCAATCCATTGTGAAAATAGACAGCCAGCCAGCCAGCCAGCCAGCCAGAAAATAATTCCAACAATACCAGAGTTCGTTTTTTGCTCCTGCTCCACTTGGTTTGGCTCTAGACTTGCTGCTGTGTCTTGAGGTATCGCAGAGCTTCTGCAGGTTGGTTGCACCAAGCAAGTATATAGTACTAGTAGCAGCAGTAGCAGCAGTAGCAGCAGTAGCAGCAGTAGCAGTACTATACATTAAATGCCAATACATCTCGCTGTCTCGTCCAAAAGCCCTCCTCGTCCCTTGAGCAAGTGCCCCCGAGGCCGGGCTCTTAGCTTGGAAGCACATCGTTGCCTGTTCCTGTCCAGACAAAGACCCCCCTTTAAGCTGTTTAAGCCGGACGCAAAGCTGTAGTTAACTACTGCGACGTAATATGTAATCACCAAATAAATCTCTCCCTGTGATCTCATTGGCACCCGTCTGAAGTCTCCCCTTCTTATATGCCCTGCTTCTCCCATCCACCGTCAACTCCATCTTTTCCATCTGCAACCTTCCACTTCTTCTCCCTTGCAGATCGAGGCTCCATCTCCATCTCCATTCTCCACTGCTCTCTCCCTTTGTGATTTGCCCACCCCCATCATGCATTTTATCCTTGGGGGTTGACTCCTACCAATATTCTTTTTTCTTCTTCTTTTTTTTTTTTTTTTCTTTTTCCCTTTTACCGCTCCTGTGCCTTTCCAAGTCTCGACAGCCCCAGTTACGTCTCGGTAGCTAAAAAAAAAAAATTAAGAAAAAGAAAACACACGTGGTCTAGGAATTCTCATTCTCTGTGCAAGATCCGCCATCTCTTGGTTACAGCCGAGCATTCCAAAAGGGACCAGAAAAGAAATGGAAAAGAGCCGATACTTTTCTCTCGCAAGCGGCAAGAAAAATAAAAGACATTGACATGGTAGAATCTTGCTGCAACGTTTCGCCACTGTCACCAAAGAAGGAATCGAAGAGTGACAAAAGACGAAAAGAACTGCTGTCACAAGAGACAAAGATGCAACCAGACCAGAAAACATTAAGGCTTTTGTTCCATCATTTCATATATACATGAACATGCAGAGTCGGCCACGCCCTGGCATTCTCTATGCTCCTCCCTCTTGCCCGTTGTCTAGGCGCCGCCCGCCGCCGACGCCTTCTCGGCCTTTTCCTTGGCCTTGACCGCCTTCTTCTCCTCTTGCTGCTTCAGCTTCTGCAGCTTCTTCAGCTGGTTCTTGGTCATCTGGCCATCGCCCTTGGCCTTGGCCTCGTCGGAGCCAGCCGCGGCAGTCACAGGGACAACCAGATCGGCACGGGGTACCTTGGGGTTCCCGCCCCACTTGAGCGCGCGCGGCGTCATGTACGACGAGACAACTTCCTCGGTAATCTGGGCACGACGCTCCTGAAAGGCCTGCACGTAGTCCTGCAGGAACTTGATGCAGATAGCCTTGAGCTCGCCCGTCAGCATGCGGCCCGACTCGTACTCCTCCTTGATGCGTTTGAGCTCCTCGTCGTCCTCGAGGAAGAAGAGTAGGTACTGGTACGACACGTCAATGTCGGCGTTGCCGCCCTTTTCGCGGTGCTCCTCGACCGACACCTGACCGCCCGAGAAGGCGTACTTGTTGATCTTGTTCTTGATCTGCTTGGCCGAGTCGGTCAGGAAAATGGCTGACGTATCGTCGCTAGCCGACATCTTGGAGCCGGGGCCCTGGAGGGCGTCCAGGAAGCGCATGTGGACTTTTTGCTGCGGTTAGATATTGATGATACAGCTATAAGGTAGTACGGGGCATTGTGTACTCACTAAGGGCGGGCTTGGCGTAGTGTAGTCTGGCAGCAACGTCACGAGTGACACGGAAGTACGGGTCCTGGTCGATGGCGCAGGGAATCAGGCAGGGAATAGAGTTGCTCTTGGACTCATCCTCACCAAAGACGTGGGGAAACGATGAGGCGAACGAGGTGGCTTTGGACTGTTAGCAATCACAACTACATGTCAAGATAGAGCAAAGAAAAGACCTACCGCCCTGGATACTGCCAAAGTGAACCTTGCCAATGTTGGAGCTAGAGACAGTTAGTATCTGATATCTACCAGTCCCAATACATGGATGCCTACCTCTCGTCAAAGCCAAAGACCTTGCACGCCGTGTTGAGCCTGTAATTGTTAGCATTTGCGTTACTAATGAGACAAAGGAGACTTACGAAACAAGCTTGGCAAAGCGGGTAATGTTACGGTAGAAGGCACCGCCCATAAAGTCGTAGCTTCAGTTGTTAGTGCCGGACCAGTTTGTGTAACGCTGGTAGTAACATACTCAGAGAAGATGAAGGTTTTCTCGACATCGAAGCCGACACTGATGATGTCGCGGACCTGAAGAGCTGCGTTAGCGTAAGACAATACCGGTATGATAAAAGAGTATTACGTACGTTCTTGCGGGTGTAGCCCATGACCTCCTCGACGGTGCGCTTCTCGCTAAACACTTGAAGATTGTGAGTGACTGATGCTTATCCCATACTCATGTGAGATACTCAGACTTACGGAACTTCTCATCTGCCAACCTGTTAGCAACTCGTCCACACCCGAAATAGCACGAGAAAACTCACCATCGGTCATCATGATGATCAGAGGTACGTCCAGCACGTCCTGCAGCCACTTGACGAACTGGAATACCTGCACGTGACCAACGTGCATACTTGACCGGTGTTAGTACCATCGTCTCCCTGGTGTTTCCAAAGCGTGGGTGGACACCAAACTTACGAATCACTGCTAGGACCACGGCCCGTGTACAGGAAAAAAGGCTCGTTCTATACCGAGTCGAGTCAGCACATATATCTCCATCATCACACCAAAAGAACACCTCTCCTACCTTCTCGAAGCGGTCCAGAATCATCGACATGTCACGGTGGCTAAACACAATCTGGCGCCGCATAAAGCGGTGCGGCTTGTGGCCCGTGACGCGCTCAAAGCGCTCCAGCAGTGCATCGTCAATTAGCGTTGTGCCAAACTCCTCCGTCAGCTTACGGTAGTCAATGGCCTTGACCTTGCCGTCCTCGCCAACCTCGCCCGACACGCTCCAAGGGTTGATGTTTTGCTTGGCGGCGGTGGCCGGGGCAGCAGCGGAAGCATCAGTGGCAACAGGGACCGGGGCGGCTGCTGGAGCGGCCTCGGTGGGGACGGTGTTGACCGGAGCAGCCATTATAGGGTTTCTTGGGCTTATAATAAGTGGGAGTTGTCACGGAAGAAAATCCGTCTTGTCTGGGCTTGTCCAACTGTGAATTCCAGAACAACAAGGCTGAAAAGAAGCAGCGGTTAGCGTGCAAACAAAAAGTGGGCTTGGAGATAGTATTCTGCAAGGCTGACTGGACGGACCAAATCCTCAAAGAGCGGGAAGTTTTATTGATGACTCAATATGATCAAAGAGGTGTGACAAGGCTGCGGCCGCTTAGCAAAAAAAAAAAAAAAAAAAAGAGTGGGCTAAAAGTACCGTGTGCTCTGTAACATACGGTGTACTTACTTACAGCGTAAATCGAGAAACTCACCCGCTGTAAGCACCTGCAACTATAGGCGGGGTCAACCTCTTTTTGGAATTTTCCACTGTCCGTTTTACCCGTTTTACCCCTCCAAAGCCCACTCATGCTGCATCGATTTGTCGTCATAGGCAAAAGCAGAAAAAGAGGAAAAAAAAAAAAAAAAAAACGCCTAACCCCAATCGGAGTGATAAAGCTTGCGGCTTAAACCATTTTTTTTTCCCCTGCACCAGCTTCGACACCTTAGAAAAAGTTTTCTTGAGTATACAAACAAACAACACCCACAAACAAAACATCACCACCAGCA
This sequence comes from Thielaviopsis musarum, assembly GCA_001513885.1. NCBI lineage: Eukaryota > Fungi > Ascomycota > Sordariomycetes > Microascales > Ceratocystidaceae > Thielaviopsis > Thielaviopsis musarum. The sequence goes on from LKBB01000170.1 coordinate 7,258, forward strand.
ATCCACCTTTTATTTCACCCCTCAATCGATTTCCGTCTTGTTACATATCTCGACATCTGACTTAATAATAAGTTCTATTTTCTACTCTTAATTCCGCCATCCAACCAAACCACCCACCATGTCTCGGATTATGCAGCCCGTGGGCCAAATCAAGCTCACCAACGTCTCCATGGTGCGCCTCAAAAAGGGCAAAAAGCGCTTTGAAATTGCCTGCTACAAGAACAAAGTGCTCGAATGGCGCAGCGGCATCGAAACCGACCTGGACAACGTGTTGCAGATTCCCAATGTCTTTCTCAACGTATCCAAGGGCCAGACCGCGCCCAAGGACGACCTGGAAAAGGCCTTTGGCAAAAGGGCTACCACTAACGACATTATCCTCGAAATCCTCAAAAAGGGCGAGATGCAGGTCGGCGAAAAAGAGCGCGCTGCCCAGCTGGAGCGCGTGCACAACGAGGTCATTTCCATTGTTGCAAGTAAACTGGTAGACCCGCGAACAAAGCGCGTATACACCGCCGGTATGATCGAAAAGGCCCTCGACAAGCTCTCGTCGCAGGCCCATACCGCCGCCACGCCCTCGGCGCCCACCAGTGGCACCGCCACCCCGACCGCCGCCGCCACCGCTGCTGCTGCTACTACTACCACGGTCCCCGCCGCCGCCGCCGCCGCTGCTGCTGCTGCTGCGCCCGCTACCTCAACGGCCGCCATGTGGACCGGCGTGGTCACCACCAAGAGTGCCAAGAGCCAGGCCCTGGACGCCATGAAGGCGCTCATTGCGCACCAGCCGATCCCCGTGGCGCGCGCCCGCATGCGCCTGCGCATCACCTGCGCCACCAGCGTGCTCAAGCAGGCCGTCAAGGCACCCAAGCCCGCAGCCGAAGACGGCGAGGTGCCCAAGCCGTCGGGCACGGTCAAGGACCGTATCTTGAGCTACATTGAGCAGGTTGAGGGCCAGGAGGTCATGGGCTCCGAGTGGGAGGTTGTCGGCTTCGTCGAGCCGGGCGCTTTTAAGACGCTGACAGACTTTGTCGGCAACGAGACTCGTGGCCAGGGACGCGTAGAGCTGCTGGACATGGCAGTGACGCACGAGGATTAAACAGCGCCTTGTCTCTCTCACTTCATTGTCCAGTCTAGTCTCTTCTTGTTTTGCTTATCCTGTCTTTGTTTCGCGTGTCCCGGTTCTTACATGCCAATTATTCTGATACCAGCCATATTGTCCAGTAATAAAAGTCTGCTTTACTCCATCTCCATCACACCCCGCCATCTGTCGTCCTTTTCCGTTACATTAATGTCACGTCTCTTCTCAAAAAGACAATCTGGTCAGGTTTCCAGTGATTGATCGTGACTCGGTCAATTCATAAAAAAACACACAAATAACGCCGTGAACCGCCATGTAGAGTTCATTTTACTTTCTTTTTTTTCCATTGAGACGCTCTCTGTTCATCTATAGAGAAGCCCCATGGTGCCTGCGATCCACACGGAAAATGCGTGAAGCAAAACAAATCCGTAATGCAAGGGAATTTTGTAGAATCCAGCCAACACGCCTTTCCACCCCAAGCCGAAATGAAATTCAATAAATCGTCTAACCACCCTTCTTCTTCGACACACCGACGGTCCGGCCGCGACGACCGGTAGTCTTGGTGTGCTGACCACGGACACGCAGGCCCCAGTAGTGACGGAGACCACGGTGAGCGCTGTAAATGTCGTTAGTATTTGATCGCCATATTCGAGCTCGGACATAACATACCGGATCTTCTTGAGGCGCTCAAGATCGTCACGCAGCTTGGAGTCAACGCCGTTGGCCAGGATCTGAGAGTCCTTGCCATCGACGATGTCCTTCTGTCTGTTAAGGAACCAGCCGGGGATCTTGTACTGAGTGGGGTTCTGCAGGATAGTGACAATGCGCTCCAGCTCCTCAGAGGTGAGCTCACCGGCACGCTTGTTCAGATCGACATCGGCCTTCTTGCAGACCAGGTTGGAGTAGCGGCGACCGACACCCTTGATCTTGGTAAGGGCGTACATAACTATGGATTCGGTTAGAAATCTTCGGTCGTAAATCGCTCGGAATGTGCCGTTCGAATGGCTCGTGGGCTCAGGGCTTACTCTTCTGCTCTATAGAATTTGTTAGCGAAATGTCCAAAAGGGTAAGATATCCCATGCTGATGTGGTGTTTACTCACTTCCATCAACGTTAGTGTTGAGGAGACGCAGGATGAACTGGAAGTTCGTCTTTTCCGCTAGAAACCCATGAATGTTAATATCGACTTCACATGCGCATTCGTGTAGGCTTTATAGTATGATATTCGGACATGTCTCCGGGCCCGTTCGTTGTCGAAAACAGTCGCCAATGTGCACAACCTCCACCACCAAAATCGACAGCGCAGAAAGTATGATGTCGTCGAAAAAAAAAGGCTGATGCCGTGATAATCCCGTGAGACCATTACTGTGCCGTGACTTTGATCACTTCATGATATCGAACGTCTCGGTGGCGGTGGCGGTTGTGCATATCGTGGGATGCAAGGAAATCCACCTCTTCATTTTCGTCTGATTCTCCCGGCTCCAATTTTTCCCTTGCGACTTCGTGGGTTTCGAACAACAGGCGGGCGTAGCGACATGTACCGAGGGTAATCGAGAAATAATTTGGATAGTGTTGACGATGATGTGGGCAACTATGCAAACGCAGACTGCTATGCAAAGAAGGGACTGAACGTACAAGAAACCAGCGACATGATTGCGGCGGGGTCAGCTTGTCCAAAGCTGATAAAATCTCCTGCCACTGGGAAAGTTGTTTGATGGTTTTCAAGAGGAAGTGTTAGAAAGAATTCACCCACCGCAAAATTGGGATAGAGTGTGCCGTCGTGGGCGTGCGCCTTGATGAAGATAAGCGGGTCTCTGGGGCATGCCCACAGCCTATGAAATTAGGGCTGCACACACGTGACTGTGGGCAAACTGGAATATTGACTGGGCAAAAATTCGAGACTTGAAGTGCCCACTTTAGATAGCCGCTTATCGACATTATCGCAGCGCCACCGCTAGCCGCCACTTTCGCCGGACCTGGAAAGTCTGTGGCTACTACTTTGACTTTGCGATAAAAGATAGAGTAAAAAAGTAAAGAACATGCGATAGTTGGTGATTTTTTTTTTTGCGGCGGGCTGATTTCACTTATGATGTCGTTGTGTCAAATAGAATGAATTAAAATTTACGAATTATTGTTAATGCTTCCAACAATGCAGATGGCCCGTATCTAGACACAATACAGCAAACAAAAAGTTATCGAAACCAATACCAATTGAAGCCACAGATGATCATTAGGTTATTATAACTATGCAATTGTTGCCAAGGTTGAATTCTGGAATAAATTACTGGTGCAACATTGTCCATTGCCGTCTTGATGATACTTTAATGCCACACTTCAAGGATGGGATAAGCCGGCAATCTGCCCCACCAACCCTAACTTGAACGTTTAGCTGACTTACACAAACCTGAAGGAAGCCAGGAATGTGGAAACAAAGGTCCTGATATATTTATATTTTATATCTTTAAAACATTGGTCATTCTTTTATACCTACAGCGCAAGTAATGTAATACGGCGGTAATCTTTGTTATATTTTCCTAAGTACATGCAAATAAACAATGCTAACCCCAAAAAAAAAGCAAGACAAAAAAACGAATAAATACAAGGTGCCATTCTAAAGGCGAAATATCACTCCGTAGACCCCTTAGTCATACAGCTCAGCCTCGTCCCGCATCAGCTCGTCGACGGCATCATCCTCGTCATCCGTCATGTCAGTGTCATAATCTTCAGGTATGGAAACATCCGTGTGGTTCGGAATGACCACAATCTTGCCACGTTCCAAATCCACTCTAGCCCGCTCGCCATCGCGGATCGAGCCGCGCAGAATCATAATGGCCAGCTTGTTCAGAACCTCCTTCTCAATCAGACGCGCCAATGGACGAGCACCATATGCTGGCGAGTATCCAGCACTGGCTAGGTAATCGCGGGCCGCTTCCGAAATGTCAATAGTGACTTTGCGGTCGTTGTCGCTCAGGCGTTTCTGGATTTCTGAGATACGCAGGTCGACAATGTTGCGAATCTCACTGCGGCTCAGACGGTTGAAAATGACGGTGCTGCTGATACGGTTGAGGAACTCGGGAAGGAAGTAGTTGCGCAGGGCGTTCATGACCAGCTCGCGCGTCTCGTTGTCAATCTTGCGCGAACGACTGGGCGACCGCGTCAGGAACTCGGCACCCAGGTTGGAAGTCATGACGACAATGCAGTTGCGGGCATCAACGACGCGGCCCTGGCCATCGGTGATACGACCATCGTCCATGAGCTGCAGGAGAACAGTCAGAATCTCCTTGGCAGCCTTCTCAACCTCATCGAACAGCAGGATAGAAAAGGGCTTGCGACGCAGAGCCTCCGTCAGCTGCCCACCGGCATCGTGGCCGACGTAGCCCGGAGGGGCACCAATCATGCGGCTCAGAGCATGGCGCTCCTGGTACTCGGACATGTCGAAACGGATCATGGCCTTGGGGTCGTCAAACAGGAACTCGGCCAGAGCCTTGGTAAGAAGTGTCTTACCAGTACCCGAAGGACCACAGAACAGGAAGCTGGGCGGCTGGTTGGGGTTGCTCAGGCCAGAGCGCTGCAGACGAATAGCATTGGCGACAGACTTTACGGCCTCCTTCTGACCCACGACAATCTTGCCCAGCTCTTTCTCCATATGCACCAGCTTTTCAATTTCGGTGGTCTTCAAACGGGTAACAGGAATACCAGTCCATCTCGACACAATCTCGTTAATGTTATCAGCCGTGACGACGTCGGTGATGAGAGCGGTCGAGTCGATTTCGTTAAGGGCAGCATCGGCAAGCTTCTTCTTCTCCTCAAGCTCGCGGATACGCTGCTTCTGCTCGGGAATAGCACCATACTGCAGATCGGCGGCCTTTCCATGGTCCTCGTTGTCCTTTGCATCGTCGAGACGCTTCAAGAGCTCGTCGAGCTTCAGCTTGGCATTATGGATTTCCTCGCCACGCTTGATTTCGTTGTCGTACTTTTCGCGCAGAGGAGCCAACTCTTCCTCAACGTTTTTGGCTTCACGGCGGGCCTGGGCCAGACGAGCCTGAGACGCCTCATCCTTTTCCTTTTCCAGGGCCTTGATCTCAATGAGAATTTGGCGGTGCTTGCGTTCTAGCGAATCAATAATCTCAGGCTGCGACTCGCGCGCTACACGGACGGCAGCAGCAGCCTCATCTACCAGATCGATGGCAGAGTCGGGAAGACGGCGACTAGTCAGGTAGCGAGAGGCGAGGTTGGTGGCCGCTACCAAGGCGCTATCCAGGATGGTGACGCGGTGATGTCTGTCGTAGCGCTCCTTCAGACCACGCAGAATGGAAATAGTCTCGGGAACAGTGGGCTCCTTGACAAGCACCTGCTGGAAACGACGCTCAAACGCAGCATCCTTCTCAATGTATTTGCGATACTCGGCCAGAGTGGTAGCACCAATACAGTGCAACTGACCACGGGCAAGCATAGGCTTCAGCAGGTTGGCGGCGTCCATGCCGCCCTCGCCAGAAGAACCGGCGCCCATCAGAAGATGGATCTCATCGACAAAGAGGACAATCGTCTCCTTGGAATCCTCAATCTCCTTGAGGACACCTTTCATACGCTCCTCGAATTCACCACGGAACTTGCTACCAGCGACCAGGGCACCGACATCCAACGACAAAAGCTTGCAGTGCTTCAGGTTATCGGGGACGTCGCGGTTGGCAATACGCTGGGCCAGACCTTCCACCACAGTAGTCTTTCCGACACCAGGCTCACCAATCAGCACCGGGTTGTTCTTGGTGCGGCGTGAAAGAATGCGGACGACACGGCGAATCTCTTCTTCTCTGCCAATGACCGGGTCCATCTTCTTATCCCGCGCCATGGCCGTCATATCAATGGTGAATTTGGAGAGGTTCTCATGCTCGGCATCGACATCTGCCGTCTTGCTGTCGAGTCTGCGCGTACCACGGATGTCTCTGACAGCATCCTCGATGAGCTTGGGCTTGGGAATATTTGAGTCTTTGAGCGCCACTTGAATGCCGTGGTCTTCTGCCAGCGCCACAATTAGATGGTCGACGGCAATGAAGCTGTCTTTCTGGAGCTTTTGGAGATCGGTAGCCTTCTTGAGCACGGCATGGAAGGAGGGCGCTAGGCTAACGTTTTCAGGAGCAGGTTCTTGGGTGGGAAGCCGCACAAGGGCCTTCTTGAGAGCGCGATCAAAGGCTTGGGCATCACCATGGGCACGGTCGATTACTTGGCGGAACATGGTGACATTGGAGCCGGGCGTGATGTTCTGCTGGTCCTTGGACCGGTCCGGCGGAGGGTCGAGAAGAGAGACAGCCAGATGAACGGGCAGAAGCTGGGAGTGACCATATTGTTCGGCCAAGGCCATCGAATCCTCGACGGCCTTTTGTGCTCTATCGGTAAACTCCATACGCGAAGTCATTGTGAGTGATGTGTGCGGGTATAATAAATGCAAGAAGAAAAAAAAAAAAAAGAGAAAAAAAAAGGTAGACGTTCGCGGTTAAAAAGAGGCAATGAAGATACTATCAGAATTCACAAAAAAGACACTTGAAAATTGATTTTGGTGTTTGGGATTTGAATCGTGTTGACAGATCAAAGATGGGTCTGTGTAGTATTGAATTGCGTCGAGCAAGTTGATTGGGTTTTTAGATGATAATAAAGAAAGAAGAATTGAAAAGTAGCCGAAACCCACAGCCAGATATTTATCTACTTAGAGGCAAGAGTTCGGGAAGCCTCACAGTCAGCCTCGAAACTTCCAGTCCGTATCGAAGTGGGCTGACAGCTCCAGCGTTCCAGAAGCCTCGTGAAGCCGCAGCTGTAGCTGTAACTGGAGAGGAGAAGCTACTGGTAGCTTCGTTTCCACTTTAAGTGATGTCAGAGATCGTTCTAGCTATTTCTGGGTGCTTCGGCGGGGCCTTGTGTTTGGGTAAAGTAGGGGACCCCTGTAGTTGCCATTTAGAGCCAAGAAGTTGCGTACTAAGACGGCTACACTACATAGCAAGAGCAGTAACAAAAGAGAAAAGTCACGTGTAAACCAGTCTCAAAAGCATACGGCTAATTCTCGGCTAAGCTTCATCACGGCCATGGGCCCTGCAAATTCCATCGTCTCGCGATAACTGGTGTTTGAAGGAACCTCTACACGGGTAAGAAGAGCGCCCTGTGCTAGTTTCAAGTGCCGCCTCCCCGAATTCTTTTTTTGAGCCGCTGCACCTGCCAGTATTTTCTTCCGGGTCCCCTGTCGATCGCTCTTCGACGCGCTCCTCTCCCCCTTCTTTTTCTGCCGAGTCGCAAGTTTTGCCCCTCCGAACCGAACCGAACCGAATTCCCAACCGAATTGAGCCATGAACTCCGCCTTCTCAACATCCCGGTTTTCTGTCGGCCAATTGGCCATCGGCGTGTCCCGCATGAGCGTGCGCCACGGCCATGCTACGCCCCGCTGGAAGCAGCCCCGGCCCGATCTGGCCGGCCACGCCCCGGGCCACGGCGAAAAGATTTACATCTTCACCAACATTGCCACCGACGAAATTGTCTACTCACACACCAAAGTTCTCAACGTACGTGCCTCTACGCTACCGAGTCTTGGTGCACAGCCTACATAAAAACATGAAATACTGACTCGCTATGCGCTGCCGCATACAGGTCTACAAGGCGTTCAAGCAGATGCCCTTTGCTGGCAAGAAGAACCGGCCAGCAAAGATTCGCAAGGATCTGTGGCGTCAAATCGCCGTAGTCTCCTTCCCCGAGGGCCAAGGCGTCGTTGGCCAGTCTGTATTCCAGCGCCTACGCGAGTTCCGCTCGCGGCACCTCCTCGAATGGGGCGACGACATGTACCTGAAGCCGAACCCGGACAAGCCCAACCTGAAGCTGTCGCGCTCGCGTCAAGAGCGCGGCCGTGCCATCATTGCCCAAAAGGCTAACTCGATTGCCGACCTAGCGGCCGTCCTAGCCGGCGCCGGTGCCGGCACGCGCATGTGGCTGCAGAACGAGAGCGGAGACAAGACGCTGTGCCCGGCGACGGTTGAATGGGCATACCAGAGCGATCTCAACTATGCGCGCGAGTGGACGGCCAATGTGTCGCACGCGCAGATGATCAAGGAGCTGAGAGAGGCACCGGTAGAGGTGGAGAGTGCCGCTGAGGCTGAGGCTGAGGCTGAGGCCGAGACGCAGGTTCCTGTCGCGGAAGCTGCTGCTGAGGCTACGTCGACAGCGGCTGAGGCAGAGCCCAAGAAGAAGGGTCTGTTTTCGTGGGGCTCTTAGAGTAAGAGCTGCCATGGCGGGTTGAAGAATTGGATGGGGGAGGTGAGACACCGCTACACAGAAACGGCCGTCTCTTTCCTGTCTACTGTAAAGCATGGGCTCTGGCAGGTGAGCCCAGTCCAATCATGGACAAAACGGAGATTGGATCTACTGTAACACCTTGTATTTGTATCATGTATCATATTTTACGTTTTTCGTTATTCTATTTGGAACACAAAAAGAACGACCAGCTTTGAAGCTTTGATTCAAAAGCATCACTCATCAACTGGTGAACTGTTTTATTAAATATCTTATCGCAACCCGGGATAAGATTCTGTCTCGCTGGATCTGCTTCTTGGCAGAGCTTGTGGTATCTCTTACATCCAAACCCAACTTTTTCTTCTTCTTCTTCTTCTCACTACTATCGCACCAGAAGCGTCTAAAACTTTATCGCAAACTGCTTCAGATACTCGTAATGTTTCTCGTTTTCGTCGACCGTCTGACGGATGACTTTTTGGCCGTTTTCGCCAAACTTTTGCAGCCAGGCTGCGTCATCTTCTTCCTTGGACACGGATTTCTAGTCTTCTGTCAGCATGGTCTATCGTCTTGCTTGTTATCTGAGAGATGTTCCGGTCTTACCTGGGGGTGCTTGCGAGGGTTCAGCGACGAGCTCGACAGAGCATCTTCGTGGAAACCTCTCCACTTTTCAAAGGCAGAAACAGCTCTATCGTCGTCCTCTTTGGTCCACTGCAGCATATTTGGCGTAAAACCGATACCAATGCGATCGCAGTATTCGCGAATCACCGTCTCGGGCTGGTCCAGCATATCGTCGGCGTCGATAACGACAATGCGCTCCTTGGGGACGACGCCCGTCTCGATCAAGTAGTCAAACAGGCGACGCAGCTCGACGTAGCCGGCCTCGTTGGGCATGAACTCATCGAAACCAGTCAGCTCAACCAGCGGCGGCAGCGTGCAGCGGTAGTATGAGGGAATGCTACGGCGGGGATGACGGATCAAGAAGGTGAACTGAAACTTGGCCAGCTCCTCGAGCGGAAGCGTCGTCGGGTTCTCGGCTTCATTGCCAACACGAAACGAGTCGGCCGTCTTAGTCTCCTTGTTGTCAGGCGCAAGCAGATAGTAGGCAATGTCCTTGATAAACACGCGTTTTCCCTATTACGTTTGAAATGTGAGCATTTTGTCGCCATTCACAAAGAGCATTTTGTCGCCATTCACAGAGAGCATTTGGCTGCCATTCACAGAGAGCATTTGGCTGCCATTCACAGAGAGCTTGTCTCTAAAAGGCCGCATTTTGCCTTTCCGTACTGGGACCGAGATCCACTTTTATGCAGCGGTGCTTTCATGCAGTAGTGGGGCAAGTACTGCTAGCTGATTTCCGGAAAAAGAAATCAAGGCAAAAAAATAAACAACGGGGTAAAATAAATTTGGAGTTTTCGTACCTCGTTTCCGGCAGCCTTGACTTTGTTCAATACCTCAGCATACGTCGTATTCGCAAAGCCACTCTGGGAACGGGCCTCTTTGTCCTGTTCAAAGCGCTCACTAAGCCGTTCCGGGCCATAGTAAAAGGCATCGCCAAAGGGCTCGTGGACGCACTCGAGAACATCGCGGCGGGCCATGAAGACCTGTGATTTAGGGTTTTGTTAGCAAGGTGCCGGCTGAGTGGAAGCGAGAAGAGAAAACTGGAACAGAAAACTAACACGCTCAAACGCAGTGGAACACGCCCGCGGGTGGGTGGCCACAAAGACGGGCTTTACTGCGACAGTCATGGTAAGTTGATTTGACAAAGAGGCAACAAACAAAGAAAAGAAAGAGAAGAAAGGGACAGAGATCTGCAGGTGCGGTAAACGTTAGGGCCAGTTGGTGGGAAAGACCCGAGGGCCAAGCTTCACTTTATACAAATTTTACTAGCTTGGGTCCAACAGCTCAGGGAGGCGTCACTGCTTCACGTATGGGAAAAGTACGAAGTATCTATCTTCATTCTCGTACCTTGCTCGGGCTGATTTGATTCCAAGACTTGGCCTAAAGTTACAAAGTAGTTCTGCTATGGGTGTAACGGCCTGGATGTCTCGGCGGCCTGTTCCTCTAATCGCCGGGCACATGTACTTTCTTGGTGCAATAACAAGCAAAGTGCACATGCATTATAAGCACAGTAACTTAACTTGTCGCATTCATGATTAGCTCTATTGCCCCCGATGTACTTGTACCAGTAGTACTACGGAGTACTATTAGTGTATAACAACATGAGAATCCCTGGTATCAACCCTTGAGAATTCCTGGGTGCTGCTTGTTTCTTCCGGAGCGATTATCTAGCATGCAGCATAGTATTCCAGTCTCTCCATAACTTTCGGGTTCCATGAGAGTAATGAAAAAGAAAAAAGAAAAAAAAGCATAGTATTCTCTTTTGTCTTTTGTACTTACGGGACTGGGCGCCCCATCCCCGGGCAGGATCGCAGCCCGAAGCGGGGGCTACAAACAGTAATTTCAGTCTTAATTTGATGTTAGCGAATCCAAATCCAGCCGTCGTGTTATTTTTTTTCCAGTTTTTTTTTCTTTTTTTTTTCTCTTTTTTTCTTTTTTTTTCTCTTTTTTCCTTTTTTTCAGTTTTTTCTTTTCTTTTTTTCTTTTCTTTTTTTTCTCTTTTTTTCTTTTTCGGTGCTAGACCAAAATAAAGGCCCGTCTAACTTCCCGGAAGGCCAATTACAGAGCAGGAATCCACGGCTCGGCCGCATGGGGCTCCACACTAAACGCTGGAAAACGGGGCTGAGGAGAACCCTGTAGTACTATTACTTTTGTTATTCTGCCTCGTCTTTTTTCAAGTACCCTTCTTGGCGTTCTACCACCGCAAAGACCTGTAAAATACACCAAGTACTACAAGCATCAACACCTACTCCGTATAGGCCATCACTATGCAGTCCCAGCTACAAAGTAACTCTAGCTCGCCTGGGCTTTTTTTTTTATCTTGTTGCAAAAAGCAATTACTTGGAATCATAATAATGGGTGGCTTTTTTTTATATCTGTCCAAATTTCGGCGCTACGCCCGAGTACGGAGTACATGTACCAGTTTACCCGCTCGGAGCCGGCTGGTACCAAGTACAACTCGATTCCATACATGTATAGCGGCCACACTAGGTACTTGGTACCTCCATAGCCAGCCATGATACACATACCCTCGCGCTATACTTTGGAATATCAGAGTCGCACAGGTTGGCTTGGTACTGCTGCGTGATATCACAACCTGTCTGCATCGTTATCTTAAGGGTGTCAGTCAGCATAGTGTTGCCTGCGCAAACCCTGCTGCAATAACTGTTGCTATGGAGTGTGGCCAGACGCTGTGGTTGGCCGAGAAGTGCAGCTCAGGTGTGCTGATTTGCATCAACAATAGTTAGGTGCATACTTACTTACGTACTACCTGGAGGGGCCTTTTGGCCAATGTCACTGCGGAGAACGGTCGTTATATCTGTATAGCATCACATGTCGTTCAGCTCAGCCTTGTTCTTTGTCACACACTCCATATTGAGTCGGGCTGGCTAATGTTCCCATCATTCTTTGTCATTGTCTGCTTTGGGCAAACGCTTGATTATCTCGTCATTTTCACTTGCGATGACGACTCAGCGGTTCTTCCAGGGTCAACCCCCAAGTTCCACCTTGTCGCTACTGCAACAGAAGCTTATCCTGGCACCAAAGCATGAGCCTCTTTCCTTACTGGGCAAGCTCCGTGGGGTTTTTTGCAGCTCTGGTTGGATTGATAGAGTAATTGGAACTGCAGTAGCGGCCGAATCCAGGCACTCACTCGTTGGGCCAAATCAAACAACAGCTGACCTGCCAGCCGGTCTATAGTGTGTGTCGTGAACGGTAGTAGTACAACCTTGCAATTTTTCTTTTCACGACGTAATAGGTTGTAGTAGACGGTGTGACGTAAAGTTGTACCTTTGTCGTAGCCGGCCAACACGACATGGCATGTTTTTGTTTTGTTTTTTCCTTTCATCTATACACTTCTATTATAATCCCATATTTGCTTCCTGGAAATCTATACGTACAGCAACAACTGCGCTCCCTTCAATCCCATCTTTCACACTAGCCCTTGAGACAACAAGGCTTGCCGTCATTAACAGTTGGTCTTCCAGTCAATTTTAGGCCAGTATCCAAACCACCTCAAGCTCTCGGCCATCAAGGCAATATCCTTGATCAACCTCTCCAAAGAGTCGCCGCTTCTCTTGGGCGGCTGCGTCTCAATGGTCAGGAAGTAGTCCAGACCAAACGGTCTGCCTTCCCGTGGCTGTGAGTGGACCTCGACCACGCTGATCCCCTGCGAGACAAAACTGCTGATAATCTTGCCGAGGTTCTCCGGGCGGTCCTCAGGCAAAGTCATGTGCATGAAGCCCTTCCACTTGGTATTCGATCCAGTCGGAACGGGAATGTCCTTTGGGATGAGGGCAATATCCTCACCCGGCGACATCTTCCGCAGGATAAGAAACCGCGTCGCATTGGTCTCGGCGTTCTGGATATCTGAGGCAAGCACATCGATATCGTAGAGGTCCGCAGCCATGATACTAGAAATGCCCGCCGACGCCCCGGTCTTGTCCTCGAATGCCAATTCCGCTGCGCGACTCGTCGAAGACACCTCGATCCGCTCGGCATGGCGCAGATATGCGTCTAGAAAGATGGAGCACTGTGACAGCGCCTGCTCGTGTGAGTACACCTTGGTAATGTGCTTGAGTCCATAAAGCGGTTTGCTGCGCGGTGTCTCAGGGTTGGGTTTTGACACGGTGGGCGTGCACGAGCCCGACACAGGAGCAGTGCTTACTATGGCAGCACTCGCAGCCGACGGCTTACGACCCATCAGGCAGTGGCTCACGCGGACGTGTGTCTCGCCGCAAATCCACACGTCGGGGAACAGGTTGCCAACTTCCTTGAACGAGGCGAGTGTGGCGCCAACTACGCCCTTGGTCGAGTTGGTGATGGGGATAACGCCATAGCGAGCCTCACCGGAAGCCACACAGCAAAACACATCTGTAGCACACAGGTGTTAGTGGCGGCGAATTCGAATGCATGCGTGGAAGTGTATTTATAGAAACAAAGCTCAGCATGGCATGTTGATTAGATTGAGAAGCCACGCGGGACTTGGACAAGCCACTTGGCTGAGATCGGTGCGCCACCAACTGGAATGCCGCCTTAAATACGACAAATGAAGCGACAACGGTGGAAGAACAAAAGCCACAACTTACCAGGAATAAGTTCTGCTGGGTCAACGCAGTAGTCGCAGTCGTTGAAGATCTTGGACGCGGCCTGAATATGAAACGTGTGATAAGTCAGCCACAGATCTCACAACAGTTGCTATGGCTTGGCGATATAATTGCCGTCGTATTGATTAGTCATATGCAGTTGGCCGTCGATACTCACCTGATGCGTGTATGTGCCGCGGGGGCCCAGATAGGCGACACGAGGATGGTTGCAGGGCATGGTGGCGGATGATTTGCGATGGTGATGGTGGTTCGTATAGATTGATGGATGGAGAATAGCGAGGGCTCTAATGACGAGAAGAGGAAGAAAGGAAGTAAAGTTTACTCTGAGAAAATTGAAATACTTCTGAGAATACCTGATGTCTTTGATAAGAATCTATTACTCTTTTGGGGTTACTTGTCCAAATAGGGCTATTGAAAAGTAAATAGAAATGAAAAAAAAGGGAATCAAAACAATAATAATGACTTGCGATGAAAAACCCCCTATATCTAAGGGTCTTAAGCACTAGCCAAAGCAGAATTCACACTACTGGTGAACAAGTTCCCGATTTACAAACGCCGGCGAAACTCTTCGTCATACTTTGGAACAATTATCACGAAGACCTTGCTGGAGTTGCGATCGCGGAGCAGGGGCAAAGGTACTCATTATCTTTAGTTGGTGGCGATGGCTGCAGTGTCTGCTAGCAGGGTACATCGGTAGGATCAGAGTAAAAAGAAAAGCTGTAGCGGGGCAATTCAGAGACAAGTGTTAGGGTTGTTGGTACTCAAACCCTTGGTTTAACCCTATTATATATCCCGGCCAAGCATCGTGAACATCAAAACTCGATTGCTCTTTTTGCACTTCTCCAAGTATTTCAAACACAGTTTTGCACCCCACATCCAGTTTTATGTGACGCAATTGCGAAAAAGTTTTCACTCCACCCGAACCAAGCTTCATTACACCACCACAATACGATAAGAGTGGAGCAAACCTATAATGAGATAATATATCATAACATATAGATATCTGACAACTCAATGACCCGATGCGAGCAGACAATATGTCAGGCTTTATTTTCTGCTCATGATGTGCCCACTGGCAGATATGAATGACATAGTACAAGTCACAGCATCAAGGCAGAGTCGTATTCCGTGGTGAGAGGAGAGCCACTAGAGTGAATAAACGGACAGCAAAGCACCAGAATGGCAGATAACCGAGGTGAGCTTGAGTATGTTGCAATCGGAGAATTTCCTATACGGTGGTGGTTATTGGCCGTGAGTTGTTTACAGCTCGAGCAGCGTATTATTACTTTACAAACTCCGAGGGCCGTGTGCAAAATCGCGAGAAAAGAACCACAGCACAAGCTGATAGGGCCAAGACGGAGATACTTACTTACGTAGCTAGCTTCACCGCCTGTAAGTCCAGATCCAAGCGAACAGGTAGGTATGCGCATGTTCAGGTTACAGGATAAGACATTATCAAGCAATGCAGATACAGCTAGCACGCCAAGTTGACAAGGCCAAAGATATTTTCACTCCCTTTCTCACAGCCAAGTTCAGCGAAAAGACCGAGAAAAAAAAATTCCATTCCGGCGCCGAAACTAAAAAATTCAACACAACCATATCGTGGAATGTGCAAGATGATTCTCGATTTGTCGACACACCAAAAAAAGCTTGGTCACAGAAGAAAAAGAGCAAGCAAATAAGGGCTTCTGGTTGGCTGGGTTGGTGCTACGTGGGGCCGCAGATCTGAAACAAGCAAGCAGTGCAGAAAAGCAAGAGCTATGCTTAATCGGGAATAGTGGAGACTGTTAAAGTGCTTATATGGCCCCGATGATTGGCTGCTTTCAAGTTGCTGCTTCCTTGACCAAGAGTAAATGGTAAATAGCTAAAGAAAACTTGAAGCTGCCTTGTAATTTCTTGACATCATGGTGAATAGGGAGGTCAACAAGCACTAAAAATATCCAACAGGGCTTTAAATAGCAGGACACTCAGTGTTGGCCAGTGCTTTGTCAGATTTTCTTTTTAACTCATCATGTACGAAGTACTCCCTAAATCGCGAAATGCAAAGCTGCTCCAGGCACCATAGCGCTCCCCTGGCAATCTCCTTGCTGGCCTATATCACAGTGTGTTAACGACAGGCCGAACTACTAGTATGTAGTAGTATTTGCAGTAGTATTAAGGAGCTGTGTAATGTGAAAAATAGCAGACAAATTTGCCGTTGGTTTGTTGACAAGTGACGGCTAGAGGGCAGAAAACGTCATGACGTCCATAGTCAATTCCAGTTCCGACTTTTCTCTTCACTTACGGAGCAGGTAGCGGTGATTTTTTTTTCTAGTGCTCTATTTTCACAGTACACAGCTCCACCCCCCCCTGAGTTCATGATTGCGAGTGAAAAGTCCGTTTTCGACAAACTATTCACAAGTCTCTTCTCAACACACTATTCACAAGTCTAAGAGTGACCTGAACTGCAAGAATGAACCACCAAACTCGACAAATTTAACAAAGCGCCCAGGAGAAAATGAGACAGAATGAAAAAGGACCGAAGAGATGATTTAGAAAGTGATGCGACGGAGGAAAAAGAAAACCCCGCAGAAACAAAACAAAACAAGTTTAACATTGTACTGTAAAAGGAACTCAAAGGACGATAGATAGTACTCCTAGATTCTATCAGAAAAGGGCCTAGCTTTCGTTGGCTGCTAAATATGCAATGCTCTGGTTGAACAAGGAGATTCAGTAAAAGATGATTGGCTACGCTGCGATATTCTAGACCTTTGTGTTAGTGTTGTGTCCAGACCTTTTCTTTGTTGGCGTTTTTCTCTCGCTTTCTCCATTCTTACTTGCCTACAATCCATTTTACATGTACAAAATTAGAAGCACTCAGAGACACTTTCATCCCCGGGAATTTTGTAGTAAAGAACTTGCCTGAAGCACGGCGGTTACACCTAAATTCCTTGCCGTCTGGCTCCAAGACACCTTTTAGCTTTCAGGGTCCTTTGAACTGTTCATTCCTTGACCTCATAAGAATACAGAGCTTCTATTTTATCCTGCCTTATTTTTAAAGAAGAAGCCAAAATCCACATCCGTCCTAGTCCATGGATCGACCCAAGGCCAAAGAACCAATTAGGCCCTGTATTTCTTGTTTGTTTTTACATGCAAGAAAGTAAAGTTTCTAGTATGGAGGCTAGACCCAGGTTCAGTCAAGATCGCTGCAAGAACAGGGGAAACATAGGAGAAGCCGGCTGTCTCCTCTAGTTGATTCTGTGACGACCTCCCTTAAAAAAAAACAAAAAAAACAAGGCGATCTCCATAGAAAAAGAAGCTAAATAGTTTGTCTGGTTCGGACCAAAAACACCGAGCCCAAGATCGGCTCGTCGGTGGCCGAACTAACAAAACAACGAGGCAGCACTTGCTATTGTTGCCCTTGGTATGAAGTACTTTGCATCCATCTTGGCACTACGTCCTGTTTGTTTCCTCGTGTTGACTTGAGTGGCACCGTAGCAGTGCAGCAAGTGCGTGCTACTTACTTAAGTACTGATGTGGCTGATTTGTGCATGTGAAAAAAAAAGAAAAAAAGATCGCCAAAGCCACATCCATTAGTGATCGCTTGTCAAGCCATATGTGATCAAACTGCCAGCCCGAAAATCGCAAGACGTGACGACTATCAAGGCGTAGGCGGCGCTGAGCAAGATGCCTGCTGTTTCAAGCGGCCCTAGATCGCATTTCCCCTCTTTGTCATGGGTATCCTCTCTTCAAAGGAGCAGGCTTTGCCAGTTTACAGCTTGCCAGTGAGCTGATAGTACTACGACGATGATGGCGACGGTACTTTTTTTTTCTTTTCTTTTCTTTGTCTTCTTGCTACGAGCTTTGTCATGGCTACCTTCCCACATGTCATATTTGTTTCAATGGCAAACGGGTCAATGCACAGGCAAGAAGACGAGAAAACTGCCGGTCCAAAGAAGAAATATACAATGGCGGAGCGAGCTGCAAACAACAAACTTACTTGTACTTCGTACAGCATGACGATGCCGTGAGAAGCGAGTGCATGGTTCAATATCCCAAAAGGGAATGTATACCGATGGGAAGACGGATTATACTACCACTACTACTTGTTAGCTTCTTGTCTGTTTGTCCTTTTATTCGTACTTGCTGCGGTGCGGTGGCGGCCCAGTGAGTGGCATGGGCGCAATAGAGGTAAATTGATGGGTGGGAGGAGGGACCACCCTCTAGTCGAAACGCATCTGGTTTCAAGTTTTGCTCTGCCCAGGCCAATCAGCTCGTAGCCTACGCAAGTGCCTATCTGGAACTAGACTAGACCAGGGGGAGATCCCGACAGAACCACTGAGTAGACAATAGTGGTGGTAAGTGCACAGTAAGTAGTCTTGGTACCAAGAGCACCAATAGCAAAGGCCGGTGATTGGGTGTGTTGAGATGCCGGAAATTACAGCTTTCTTGGGATCTGGATAGGTAAGGCCATTAGAGAATTTTGCGTGGGTGATAGTCTCATAGGAAAGCCCGTCGGGCGCCTAAGAGCCGCTGTTGTTTGGTCAACTGTAACAGGGCAAAGCGTCTTTCTTATTATTCTCTATCAACAAGCAAGACTTTGGGGTTCCATGAGAGTAATGAATAAAAAAAAAAAACAAGCAAGTCCAAAACAGCCCTTGAAGCATCCGGACAAGGCAGGGATATTAATTAGTCGCTCGTTCGGCTGGGTTTATTCGTGTCAGTCGGATTTTGCCGGGCGTTGGCTCGTTTTCAAAGGTTAAAGCTGGCGTCATACAAGCAAATTTTCGGAGAACAAACTTGGGCAACTTTGGAGTAATTATAAGTTAAGTAGCCATACCAAGAGATAAACTTGGTTTGTTAGAGAGATTGGAGAAAGAGTACTGTGTAAAAGTACTAGTAGTAATAGTACCTACGGAGTAGCACTGGATAGGTCAAAGAGAGGGAAAACAAGGAACCATGTGGATAAAGGTAACGCATTGTTCGAACATACCAAAGGTCGTTATGCAGTGAATAAGCCTCATAGAAAAAAAGAAGCATGGTAAAAATGAGCAGAGGCATTTTGGCGGTTATCGAAAAAGACAGCATGAACTCTAAATTTTCCAGTTTCAAGCTAACAGCGACCACCAGGAAGACGTAGAGTGCTGGTCTGTCTGGCCTCGCATAGAATATCCCAAACAGAACCCCATAGCATAGCAAGATTTCTACCCTGCGGTATATATTTTTCTGTTTCTATTTTTCGTCAGCGTCGCAGAGGAATTGGACTTTTTTCTGACATAAAACACCCGCAATAAAAGGATTAATGACATGGCGATTTAATTACGATTTTTTCTTTTCTTTTGCCTTGATGACGATCTTTTCTCAATTTTTCTCGCCCTTTTTTAATTTTTAATTTTTTTTCTTCTTTTCTCCCGCTTTACCAGAGGCCTGTCTTTATTGAACTCTGAAAACTCCACTAAAGAAAAAGAACAAACAAACCAAGCTCAGCGCCCCAGACACTGATTGAACCCAAGCCCCAAACCAAACCATAGCCCGAAAAAGTCAAGTATTAATCGAGGGGGCTTGCTTGATTGACTTTATAATTTTTTTTTTCTTTTCTTTTTTATGCTTTGCTGTCCCCGAACTTACAATATTCCATTTCTATTTTTTTTTTCTTTCAACGTCGCTTCGCTTCTTTGATCGCAAGCTTCCACCGGCTGCGATATTCTGGTTTTCTTTTTCCTTTCTTCTTTGACGCTCCCTTTAATTTGCTTTGCTTTGCCCCAGCAGCGCTTTCTTGAACGGCTGAGCCGGTCAACTACCACAGTCTTGTTTTATTTGTTCATTGTTCGGAATTTTAGTTTCGCCTCTTTCTCTTGTTCGAGCAGTCCAGGCGTACCGACGCACTGTCTGACTTGTGACTTGTCTTGTTTTTTTTTTCTCCCTGTTTCTTTTCTCTGCCTATTATAATATTCACTGGTGCTGCTCCACAGCGCACAGGAAGCCCCAAGCTTCAACTATCCACCAAAATCACCCACTACATCCAAATCAGCGTTTTCTCCCAACCGAACACCACGGCATTTCCTTTTATTTGAGCAAGCCTACGGGTCTCGCAAGCTCCGCCGCCGCCGCCGCATATATCGCTATATATAACCCGAGATCTACGCCTGATTTGTTCCATTTAACCCGCCTAGTTGGTCTTGTTTCTTCGCGCCTAATTACAACATCCTACATACTATCAGATCAGACCAGACCAGACCAGACCAGACCAGACCAGACCAGAGCAACCATGGCGATGCTCACTCAAAAAGCCTTTGGCTCGTTAGGCCCGACAAGCTCCGGTGCCGTGCCTCAAATCATCACTAACAATCTCCCGCCCGTCCGCCGCCCAGCTCCGTCAATGAATCAGTCGTTTGCCCTGAGCCCAACCGACTCAGAGTTCTCGGATGGCGACAGTCCTGACTCGGTTAAAAACTGGGATGAGGATCGCGTCTGCGAGTATCTGCGGTCGGTTCGGTGTGGCGAGTACGAAAAGGTCTTCCGCAAGCATCACATTAACGGCGAGAACTTGCTGGAGATTGACAAGGAGGTGCTCAAGGAAATTGGTGTGGAAAGGGTTGGCGATCGTGTGCGTCTTTTCCTCAGCATTAAGAAGCTACGGACCAAGACGTACACTACCCAAAAGAAGCGCACTCAGGTAAGTCTAAACCTATACGGTGAATGATGGGATGGTTTTTGTTGCCAAAAGTGATAGCAGTAGTACTGCGCCAGAGGACTATAAACAAACACTGGCTTTGTTTGTTTGCTTGATTTTCTTTTGCTCCAATTCTAATCAAACTCGTACCAACAGGACCCTTATGGTAGTCTCGATAACTCGCATTTTTCACACTCGACTTCTTCCTCTCATCTGAACAACTCCCGCCCCCATACCGGAAACTCTAACCGTCAATACTCTCGCGGATACCAAGATTCTCTGGCGCCTTCGGATGCTGGAAAGTCAATGGCTCGTGCCGAGTCTCCATCTCGTCCTTCATCATCGCGCCGCTACCCAAGCAGCGGGAACGTCAACAACAGCAGTGCAAACAATGGTTACGGCAGCGCCCGCTCTCCGCCCGAAAACACCATGTCGTCGCGCCTCGCAAGCAGCAACCACACCCGCAATAACTCGAGTTTTGATGGTTCGTTGATGGCTGGTCTGCCACAGGGTCAGGACGTCATCCGCGTCATCTCCAACGGCGGTCTTACCAAGGTTGTCAAGATCTCCGACTGCAACACGTGCGAGGAGGTGATGCGCGTGACGCTGCGCAAGTTTGCCCTGCGCGAAGATTACGAGCGCAATTACTGCTTCTGGGTTCTCACCGGTCTGAATCCTGACCCGAGCCAGTGCCGTCGGCTTGGTGATACAGAGCTGTGGAGAATCATCAAGGACCAAACCCGCCCCGAGAGGAACCGCCTTATTCTGCGTCGCGTTTCAGCCTCGGAGCCTGGCGAGGCCGAGCTCGATCGCGCTGCCCAGATTGCTCTGCAGGAGTCGCAGCAGCTTCACATGCGTGCCATGGAGACGCAAGACAACAAGCGCAGCCAGCTTAAAGTGCAGAAGCTGCTTGGCGAGAGCTGGAATGACGGTCTTCAGCGGCCCATGGCCCGGAATCGCTACGCCGAAAGCCCCAAAGAATCAGATACCGGCTTCGATACCGACTCGTCTATGCCGGCCTCGATGCGTCGCAAGAACAGCAATGGCAGCGTGTTGAGACCGTTTGGTGGTCTGCGTCCGCCCAGCGAGCTCATTACATCTGATCTGACGTCGTACTTCCCCGACCATGCGCGGGAAGACATTGATCGTACTGCCCGTCTTTCGGTCCGCCGGTCTACTCGTCTCAGCCGTGTCAACCACCGTCTCAGTGTTGCCAGTACGCTCAGCTTCGCATCAACCATTCAGGATGCCCCGCCGATTCCCACTATTGCCGACTCATGGCTTAGCATGTCGGGCACGCCAAAGGCTCACGTGCCTTCACGCTTGGGCAACTTCCGCGACTCGGTGGCTTCATCCGTTCTCGAGCCGCTTACCGAGGAGGCTGGCGACCGCAAGTCGTTCCTTGAATACCCGCCGGGCACTATTGAGCCTACGGTGATCAACGTGACGGACCCCGATGGCCACACGATGATGCGCCGCAGCTACTACGGCGACGACGGGGCTACGATTGGCTCGGGCTCTGGCTCTGGGTCGATCCAGGAGCTGCAGGAGGCGCTTAACGAGGACGGCGAGGAGCTGGACGAGGAGCTGCAGAGCTTCCTGTCGGGCGATTCGTGGGACGACAACAAGTGGATGAAGGGTGCGCTCATCGGAAAGGGATCGTTTGGTAGCGTGTACCTTGCGCTGCACGCCATTACTGGTGAGCTGCTGGCGGTCAAGCAGGTGCAGGCCCCCTCGGGCAATAACAGCCCGGCGGATCAGCGCAAGAAGAGCATGATTGATGCTCTTAAGCGAGAAATCTCTCTGCTCCGCGACCTCAAGCACCCCAACATTGTGCAGTACCTGGGCTGCGGCACGTCGGCTGAGTATCTTAATATTTTCCTCGAGTACGTGCCCGGTGGATCGGTGCAGACCATGCTTAACTCGTATGGCGCGCTGCCCGAGCCGCTGGTGCGGTCCTTTGTGCGGCAGATCCTGACGGGTCTGTCGTACCTGCACGAACGGGATATTATCCACCGTGACATCAAGGGCGCCAACATCCTGGTGGACAACAAGGGCACCATTAAGATTTCCGATTTCGGCATCTCCAAGAAGATTGAAGCGTCCAACATTCTCAACGGCGCCAACAATGCCAAGAACCGGCCGTCGCTGCAGGGCTCTGTCTTTTGGATGGCCCCGGAAGTCGTGCGCCAGACGTCGTACACGCGCAAGGCGGATATCTGGTCGCTGGGCTGCCTGGTGGTGGAGATGATGACGGGCACGCACCCGTTCCCCGACTGCACGCAGTTGCAGGCGATTTTCAAGATTGGCGGGTCCAAGGCGACGCCGACGATTCCCGAGAATGCGTCGGCCGAGGCCAAGGAGTTTTTGGGCAAGACATTTTTGATTGACCATGACCAGCGGCCGAATGCGGACGAGTTGATGCTGAGCGCCTTTTTGGCGCCTGTGGCTTGAGATATCCGCGTTGTGTATTCCCTTTTAACGTCCTTACGCTGTTTTCTTTTTTCTTTTTTTTTCTTTTTCTTTTTTCTCTTATTCACGTCTTTTAACTTCTAATACCCCCTTGAATTTAACTATTCTTTTTATATGAGCTTGATCTCATACCATTCTTTTATTTTTGTCACACAACATGAGCGATGCTTTTTCTTTTCTTTTCTTTTTTTTTTTCCCCTTGATTCTTGGAATTCTTGTTCTCTTTTTCTTTCTTTCTTTTTCAGTTCTTGTCTCTAATTTTCTTTTATTTTTCTTGTGTCTAGTTGTTCTTTTTTTTATCGAGCGAACAGGATGATTATACGGAGGAGATTTATGCATCTGTGGCTTTGCTCGTGTCCGCTAGCAATATGTACGTTGCCAGATAGAATGGAAATATATATTTTCAAATCAAGTAAAATCTACTTGTTTGTGAAATTGTGACGAATCATGACAATGTGATGTTTATGCCTCGCTTAGAAGCCGCCAGCTCTTTTTGGCAGCGGCCGTACTGTTTCGTTACACAACACTAAATCCAGGCCTTTATGAAATCAAATCCTCATCTGCCTTTGACGACGCACGAAATGAAACCACACCAAATCGATCTTCTAGGGCCAAATCGACCTCCAAGGCAGTGCTTGCTCGTCCTTGTACACAGTATAAAGGCCTAAAACCCCGCTGTCCAAGGCCTTGTCCAAAGGGTTATATTTATTAGCAATCTGATCTACATTGGCCAAAACTGCAGTGAAACAAAGTCTTTCAACAACATGACGATACAGAGCAAAGTAACTGTTTGTTTTGTTTGAAAAATATTATTTTAATCAAGGTTTTATTTTTGTGTGTAAACTTGGCGGCTCCCACATTCCACCACCCTTTTTCTTTTTTTTTTTTTTTTTTTTTTTTTTCGCTGGACTTGATCTTGTTCCCTAGGGGTTTTTTTCTTTTTGGTTCCAACAAGAAATAATGAAAAAAAAAGACAAAAAAACTTTAAAAAAAAAACGCTGGCTGTATCTGTATGTAAAAAGAATGTGTATCGTCGTAAATGCGCTGGGTAATAACCCAAAAAAAATCAAAGCAAATAAAACAAAGATATCGTTAAAGAAGATCCAGCCTCTCATCATCAGCATGATGCAATTATCTCTAGACAACAGAAAAGTGTAGATGTTGCGACATGATAAAAAAACAAAGATAGAAAAGCGAACGGTCGTGATGCTATAAAAAAAGAAAAAAAAATAGATTTGAACAAAAAGCAAAAAGAAAACGAAAAGGGTTCTCTAAACAATAAGAGAGGCCATGACGATGGCTCCGGCAGCCGACAGAAGAGAGATAGCAAGGGGCATCTGCACAGCCACACCGTTGCTCTTCTTGCCATTGCTCGACGACGCGCTCTTCTCGCCATCGACAATCTGGCCGCCCTGGACAAGACCGACAGTGGCCTGGACGGGGTTCGAAACGGCTGTGGCGCCGGGCACAGTGGCGTTGCTGCCGCCGATTTCCTGGATGTTGGTGGTGGTGACGTTGAACTTGGCCTGGGCCAGCGAAATCTCGTTGCGGTCTAGATTGTAAACAAGGTACGCCGAGCGCAGAAAGGTGTCGCCCAGCACCGCGGTTGAGTCGCCGGCGGGCGCAATTCCAAACAGGCAGGCCGTTTCGCCGTTGTTGAAGGTGATGTCGTTGCCGTTGACGTCCTGCACCGGCAGAACCATCTCGTTCATCTTGACAGTGATGGCCGGCTTGGAAAAGGTAAAGGTAAAGTCCATGTTCTTGTCGTTGGCCGTGGTGCAGGGCACAAAGGCCACCTGCTCTTCTTCGCTGTAGTAGGCACTGACCTTGTCGTAGATGGTGTTGACGATGGAGTTGGGCAGGTAGGTCAGACTGCTGCCGGAATCAAGAAGAACGGCCTGGGCCATGTTGGAGCCAAGCGTGGTGCTGCCCATGGTGAGTCCGGTGAGGGTAATGAGGAACTCGGCGTACAGGCCGTTGTACTGGCTCTGGATGGGCACGGTGTATAGGTCGCCCGTGTACTTGTTCGAGTCGACACCACCAAACAGAATGGTACCGGTGTTTGCACTTAGGTCGTTGAGGTACAGGCTGTAGGCCTGGGCGGAAATCAGGCCCGAGTCGACCATCTTCTGAGGAAGATTGGCATACGCCTTCAGACCGGCACGGCCAACTTGGACCTCGTTGAGCGGGTAACCAATACCCAGAATAGCCTGGTCCGAGGTACTCTTGTAGCCGACACCAAACTGAAAGTCGGCGACTGATGAGCCGCCGAGGGTGAATGTATCGGTAACATAGTCGCCGGAAGCACCGGACCCATCGACATAGGAAATGTTGAAGTAGGAGCCGACGTATTTGTATGTTGACGAAGCGTTGGGGTTGTAGGTTCCAGATTGCGCGCAAGGGTCGTCAGAGGACTCGCAGAGCGTGGAGCCGTTGAAGTTGATCCACAGATCGGACGATCCGGTATCAAGATGCATGCGGATGTGTTGCGGGGGAGTACCAACAGTGCCATTAGCAAAGTAGAGTGTTTGCTATACCGTGTTAGAAAGCAGAAAGTGAGATGGACGAAAAAAAAAGGGTGCAACAAAAAGAAAAAGACATACTAGGTTGTCGAGGGAGGCCTGCACAGTGCCACGGCGGCGTAGGCGGTCGCGTTTGGCGGGGTCGCTGACTTTTGAGCGCTGCATATCGAGACTGACGACACGGGGCTGGGCGATAGATTCGGTGGTGGGCGCGGCAGAAGCGCCGAGTATGGCGGCGGCGATGAATGTGCGGAACAACATGGTGGTTGAGTGTGTGTGAAAAGAGTGGAGGTGAAGAATGAGAGAATAAGAATGAGAAACAAAAGTTATCAAGACACCAGTATATATATATATATATATGTATATACTCCGTATAGGTGAAGATTTTGCTGAGGTGGCAATGTCTCAGCAGCTTTGAGTAGATTGCCGGATCTGAGTATGGGAGCCGAAAAGGTGGTGGTGAGTCGTTCTTTTGGTGTCTTAGTCTACGGTGTAGTAGAAGAAAAAAAGTGCATGTACTCTATGTAAGTGGCGGCAAGGTTATAAGCTGTAAAAGCAGAATGAATGCAGTAATCGATAGAGCAAAGTGATGAAATGGCGCCGAAGTTAGCTAGTAGTAAAAAGATGCAAGTAGAACAAAGAGGAGAAAAAAATAGAAAAGAAAAATAGAAAAGAAAAAGAAAATAGAAAAAGAAAATAGAAACAAATAAAAACAAAGTGGAAGAAGAAAACAAATCCGCCAAACCGGGGCGATGCTGGATTAAACGAGAACAAAAGAAAATAGCTTATAAAAAAATTAAGCAGTAAATTCAAGTGGCATGGAAGGGATTCGTAATGCCTGCGGGACTGATGACGAGGCAAAGGCGGAAAAATGTCAGAATTTATAGGAGCAGTAAGAAACTTGATGATGGAACAGCCGACGAGAGATGCAAAAAAGAACGGGACAACTGAAAGGAGAATTGAATTGAAGAAATAGGAAGCAAAAAAAAAAAAAAAAAAAAAAAAAAAAAAAAAAAAAAAAAAAGAAGAAAAAAAAGAAAAAAAGGCTGGCTCACATTACTAACCCCCCCCCCCTAGCACTGACGGATCGACGGCAAGCGTGTGTTTTGAGACGCTGCTTATGCTGGTGATGCTACTCTGCTGTGACCAATTTCACAGTCGGTTCGGCCAAGTTTAACTGATAATTCTCAGGTTAATCAAAGGTGAACTTTGCTGCCGGCCCGTTTTGTTTGTAGTACCTGGCCTATAACAGGTTTCAACTTTGGCCGGCTTCAATGCTTATGCTTTTCTGTGACAGTTGAGTGACCCGCANAAAAAAAAAAAAAAAAAAAAGAAAAGAAAAAGAAACAAAAAAAAAGTAGAAAAAAAATTACAGGTGAAGAAAAATGGGGGAATAGCACTATAAAAGTTTTGCGGGTCACTCAACTGTCACAGAAAAGCATAAGCATTGAAGCCGGCCAAAGTTGAAACCTGTTATAGGCCAGGTACTACAAACAAAACGGGCCGGCAGCAAAGTTCACCTTTGATTAACCTGAGAATTATCAGTTAAACTTGGCCGAACCGACTGTGAAATTGGTCACAGCAGAGTAGCATCACCAGCATAAGCAGCGTCTCAAAACACACGCTTGCCGTCGATCCGTCAGTGCTAGGGGGGGGGGGGTAGTAATGTGAGCNCTTTTTTTTTTTTTTTTTTTTTTTTTTTTTTCTTTTTTTTCAACTTTTTTTTTACTTTTCTTTTGTCCTTTTTCTTCTTCTTTTTTTTTTCTTTTTTTTGTCCTTTTTTTTCTTCTTTTTCTTTCTTTTCCTGTCGGTATTGCTCATGGGTTTGGGGAAAAATAAATCTAGCCAAGAATGTATACGTAATTGTCAAAAAGTCGACGGAAAATGTACACGCATTTCAATGCTTGGGGAATAAATTTAGTGCCTTTTCTGTCTTTTCTTCTTTTTTCTTTCTTTTTCCTGTATTTTTTTTTTAATTTAATTTAATTCTTTTTGCATCGGCCCCTAAAAGCCAAGAACTTTGGAAAAGAGGGTCGCTGGTTACAAAAGCCTAGAAAGCTCTGCTATAGCTTTCCTTCCACTGTAGGCCTTGGCAAGCTGCACTAGCGGCCTCGTTCTTTGTTAATTTCTGGGTGCCATTTCGTCAAGGAAACACTCTGATACAGGCAAATGCCGCAGAATCGAGGAACGGGCCCTGGCACTTTATAGCAGGCTTTATTTATTTACTGGGCATTTCTTTTCTTTTTCCTTTTCCCTTTCACTTTCTGCTTTCTTCTGTTTCTTTCTTCTTTTTTTCTTTTTTTTCCCCATGGTTCATAAAATTTCCGCTTTGTGCTGGAAACAGAAGAACCCCAGAAACGGATAGATTGAAGCTGAAAAAGAAAACTTAAAAAAAGAAAACTCAAAAAAGAAAACCGAAAAAAGAAAACTGAAAAAAGTAAACTCAAAAAAAGAAAACTTAAACAAAGAAAACTTAAAAACTTAAAAACTATAGAAAAAAAAAAAAAGACTAGCACCGAGGTTTGAAGCGCCGGCCCTTCTGGGATGAGCGGCTAAATTCTTACAAAATACAGCGCTAGAACAAAATACTCTGCACAGAACCGGCCTTGACAAAACATGCATTCATTCGCTTAAACGACGACCCAATTTCGTGATGCCACCGCTCCCCCCCCCAAGAGCCAGTGCTCTGTTCTCTGTTATTTGACTGTTTTCCCCCAAAAGCCAAGGCCCGGCACCCAAGACCAAGACCAAGAAACGAGCACTGGCCTTTAAATTTTTGCCATCTTTGTATTTTGGCCTTTGGGCCTGGAACTAGAAGCCTATCATAGCACAGACCAACAGCCCAGAGGATAAAGATAGAAGTCCAAACAAATTGACGGGCTCCTTAGGGGAACCGGAACCAGGATAGGGTCAACAACAATGCATTCTATTATTCTTTTCATTGATTCCTTTCCTCTTTTCTCTGGGCAGAAGCGATGGCTAACCTTGGTAGTTTAAGTCAGTGTTAAAAAAGAAAAGCGGCCCAAGAGAATACGGACTTTGCCTTGTCAACGGTTGAATGTTTCCGGTGTGCTTATCATACAGTGTTTTATGTTTTTTTTTCTTTTGTCCTTGCCCTCACTGCTTCTCTACTTTTGACGTCTTGGTATAAATCTCTTTGGGCTGTGTCTTGTACACGAAAAAAAAAACACAGATGACAGCGAAACAAGCCTTCTTTTGGGCGCTTACTTGCCTCTCTGCCGGTGAGAAAGATTTGCCAAATGAGACAAACAGCGCCTCTTTGGATGTCAGCCAGTTCACTGGATATTTCATGATAAATACATGCTATTTCCTGGTAGCCCTAAAAGGGGGGGGAGATAACCAATTTCATGAGAATTCAAATTTCAACTACTTGTTCTCTTGAAAGAATCTCTACAGGTAAAATTATTCGCCGCTCAAAGTGCTTGCAGACCAGACCAGACGGGTACCTATATCTGAATCCAAGAAATAGCCAAGCCAAGCACTATCGTGCATCAGGCGAAGAAGCCCTGTACTGAGGGGGGGGCACCGTAAGCTATTGTTGCCTCTCCATATCTTGGCGTAGTCGTCATTTGGCATGTTGGCTACAGTATTTACGACTTAGCCAAAGGCCAAGCTTTGATGGAGCGCTTCTAGCCGGCTGGGCGTTTCTTTATCTACTCAACTACATACTTATGCTTGTAGACTGGCCTTTACTGTGGCTGTGAGAATTTTATTTTATTTTATTTCCTTTTTTTCTTTGAGCGGACGGGGCTTACGGCCCTGTGTCTTTGTGGTCCTGTAACACAAGTTCAGAAACGCGGCTTTCTTGACGGGCTTCCTTTGCTCCTTTCAGGCATTTATTTATTCGTGCGCACAAGGCTCCCGCTTCCTTTGAGTTAGCATCTGTTCTTTTCCTGATCTTTTCATTACGTGATGACCGAAAACAGAGTCACGCTGAGAATTCGATGACGACGCCTTTTTCTGTGTTTATCTTTTTTTTTCTTTATTTATTTTTTCTCCTCTGGTTTACCCAGCGGGGTAGCAAAGCTTTCGTTGCTTGATTCCCTTTAGCCCGCAAGTAGCTGTTTGCTTCTGCAGCCATTATTTTCTCTCTTCTCTCATTCTGAACCTTTTTTTTTTTTCTTTCTTTTCTTTTCTTTTTGGTGATAGGCTTCCTCTCAATATGCAGCCATAACTGCACAAACAGCTGAGACCCTCAAAAAAGAAGGCTATGCTCTGACGTAAGATATGCAAAGTCAAAGCCTTCCTTTTTTTTCCTAGCTAGATTTCATCAGACAAAAAAAAGCCCGAACTAACCAAAGTTTTCTTTTTTTTCTCTCTCCTCTATTAAAAAAATACGGAAGAAAATACGAAAAAAAAAACACACACAAAAATTACTTTGATCGCACAGCCTGGTTTCTGCTTTCGTTCGCTTTGGTTCATGCCTTTTGTTGTTGCAAGCTTGAAACTCGGGTTCGAAAACCTCCGACACTACGACGTGCAAATCCCAAATGCCGGAATCCGTAGTTATTTTGCAACCCTTTATGTCCTCTTTGCATACTGAGATTTTGTAGGCAGGGGCTGGTTGTGCAACGGTTCACAAGTACTGGGAGCATTAGGGTCAACTGTAGTTCAACTCACGTGATTGTATTGTCAACGTCTTCTATCTATAGAGTCATGAACCTATCTGTAGAGTCTATCCTTGATGATCTGCCCAAAAAGGATTTTTCCTTGTTCGTCGTCAACGAATCTGCCCTTGATGACAAGCCTTGGACACCACAAAGCCAGTACATTCTGTGCAAAGGTATGAATTACGCCTGAAACTTTTCCAGTCTAGCCCGTCCAGTCATCAGAGTCCAGACCCATACAATGTTCACCACCAGGATATCGATAAAGCTAAACACTAGGCTCCCCCCAAATACTAACCTATGATATTTCCAAGCGTTGCTAGGGTCCAAATGTTTGACCTGGCAGACAATGGCCCACGGCAGAACATACAAAAGGTTACTGACCAGGCTCTGATAGAGGTACCAGCGCGGCTGCGTGGCTAGCAATATCGTTGCCAGCTGCGTAGACATTGCGTAGAAGATGTAGCACCAGTCTATGGACCGCCACATGTACTCTGTAACCTCGGCCACCGCATCCGACTCGCTAATGAATCGCGCAAACGGCTTGACGCCCCATAGCGAGAGGAATATTGCCAGCGGCACTTCGACGGCCAGTGCAATCGCACACGACATGAGCGCCGGCTGTATCACGTGCAGAATTGTGGTGAGAGCGACCTTGTCGGGGTGCAGCTTCGTGGTTCCCAGATCGCGTCGCCAGGCGCCCCAGCGGTGGCCGATAAAGGTTAGACTGGTGGCTTCCAGCGCTTGCACGGGTACCATCACAAGGCCCCAGCGGATGGTGTTGAAGATGCCCCAGGCTGTGGCATACGTCAATCCCATAGCCACAATGGTGCTGACGAGCCAGAGGTACAGCGTGTTTCGGATGGCAGACTCGGCAAGCGTGATGAGGCCCGGGCGTAGGAGGATTACAAGCGAGCGCAGGCTGGGCTGGGCGTATTGATCGTCGGGCTGTCCCGTGGCACGTTGGTGGCGCTGAGTCATCCAAAGGAAGTACACCAGGCCAGCCAGCGCAGCAGCCATGTTGCATGCCAGCTGGATACCCGCCTGCATGTTCACGTTGGGAGTCCACCTGCCCACATGGAACTGCGAAATAATCAGCATATCCAGGGCGATGTTGACGACAAACTTGACTGAGCTAATGACCAGCGGCACATCGGGCATGTCGAGCGCGCGCGTGGCCGCCGTCACGGCCGTTTCAATGGCAGAGCTGAGCGCGGAAAACGCGCTGATGCGCACATATGTCAGGCTGATGGCGCGGATGTCCTCGGGGAGAAAGCCCTCAGCGAAGCGCGCCGCGCCGCCGACAAAGGCCATGCTCATGATGGCCCCCATGATGCTCTGGAAGATAATCAGCGTGTACGTCAGGCCGATGCGCTGGGTGAGGGTGCGCGAGGCGGCGTCGCCGATAATCACCCATGCGGCGCGCGGGAGGCCCTCGTTGAGCACTTCGGCGACAACGCCAATGTATGTATACACGTCGGTGGTCACTACCAGAGAGGCGTCGATGCGGGCAACCCAGAGCTTGGATAGTGTGCTATACAGAGCAGGGAGGATGGAGGCGGCGACATTGAAGAGCAGCGCACCAAAGTAGTTTGTGCGGTGGAGGCGGCGGCGGCGGCGGCGGCGGCCGGAGGCCACGCGGTGGATGTCAGCCTGAGGAGCTGATTCTTCGGTCGAGAGCATGGTGTAGTGATGGTAGAGTTTTGATCTGGACAGCGCCAGGAGACGGGACAGACGGCGGCCTAGCATAACTATTTATTCCCGGTTGGATGTGTTCACGGTTAGCAATAACTTCCTAAAACGTCACGATGGCGGTGCTAGATTGTCTTATCTAAAATGCCAAGATTCTGACAGCTGTCAAGGTTGTGAGTACTTTGCTGGTGGTCGGGCTCGTGCAGAGTTTGTGCCCTATAGTATGACAAAAAACGGTGCCAATAATTGTCTAGTTCTTATGTGAAGTTGGTACCGGATTAGATTCATCAGTACCGTCTCATGAAAAGGCAGTTTAATCGCTCATGGCGGTGTAAATATTTTTGATGTATATCTTTTTATTAGTGCTCTACACATACATAGCACCAAGACTGCCAGTCAGCTCATTCGTTTCTTATCGCTTTGGCGGCTAAATACTGGCGGGCCTCCCACATATACTCTGTTCTGTACGCAGCACTCACAACACCCAATGTACTTTTCCTGGTCATGTTTTCGTTTTATGCCTAGTCATTGCGCCTTTGCAACTCTGTAGCAGCAGCATATCTTCTAAAAGTAAAACTGCCCTTGTCTCTAAGCGAGGAAGCTGGGGTAACCACAAAACCGATAGATCAGCTGAATTATTGTTTTCTTATACTACATCGTATGCGTCTTGAATTACTAAACAGTACCAGCTTTGACCAATGACCTTTGTCTTCAATATATGCCGAGGACCAGATCAGTTCCTGAACTTTGGTTTTCGACGCCACGTACTGCTGAATTACTCCTCGACTTTCTGATAAGCTGGCACCTTTTATACATGGAGGGTAGTCTCGCCACGGCTTTAAAGCTCTATGCCAAGCATACAATATGGCAGCAGAATAAATCTTGGTTTCGAATGCCTAATAGGGTCAATTATGGGTTCCATGATGACTAGGGGGGTTCGGAAGTAGGTCGAAAGTGGGGCCGTCGAGCCGGGACCGGGAAATGTTCTTGCTACTTTTGCCCTGGTTTCAGGTTCCGTATATATGGCGAACTATCTCCCGATACTAACGAACCTGTTGAAAATACGAGATCCCGTCTGTACTCAGTATATCTAGGCTCAAGTCCTCAAACCCATCTCCTCGCTTGATAGCTCTTCATCGTGAAATCGCTCATATTCTTCACCTGTTTGCCAGCTGATTCAAACTGTCCATTATTATACTCTGTAAACTCCGTATGCACTAAAAAAAAAAACAAAAAAAAAAACACCTAAAACCGTAACCCTTATAAAACCCACAGCGACTGGTCCTCATCCTTGGCGACAAATGGCTCGTCAATACGCTTAATGGCAAAGTCACTACACAGCACACACGCCGACGCCACCAGCCCATCCAATTCCGCCACAATGGCCTCTTTCCGCGCGCCCGTCACCAGGCCGCGACTAATCTGCACCTGCAACTCCTTGATGCGCGAGCTAACCGCCATGCCCGACATCTCGAGGACCTTTTTGCCGAGACAGTCCGAGTGGAAGGCGTGCTGGCACGGAAACACAAAAAACTGCCGGCTGAGCAATGGCAGGCTGCATATGTAGCACTTTTCGCCAGGCTCGACAATGGCGTAGCGGTGGTCGAGCGCGGCAATATCGCTCTTGATGTTGGCGGCAGTCTGGGCGGCCTCGTCCATTTCGGCGCGCAGGGCGTCAATGTTGCGCGAGTAGTCCTCAAGGGCAGTGCAGATTTCCTCCTTAAAGTCGTCAATGACGACAAAGTCGGGGAAGAAGGGAATCAGGTCTTCAATCTTGAGCAGGTCACAGCGCTTGAGGAAATCAATGGCCGTCTTGATGCCGTTGCCAAGCGACTGCGAAATGACTTTGCGCGCAACGGCGAGCCAGAGTTTCTTGCGCAGGGCCGGCTGGGCCATGGGCCGGTCGGCAATGACGGCGGCGAGCTCGACTTCGCCGTGGGAAAGCGCCAGGTCGACGGCTTGTAGGTACTGGCCCATATTGGTGTAAATGTGCACGCAGGACAGCGTGCGGTGGTGTTCAATGCACAGACGCAGGGCAAAGTCGGGATCAAAGTGCGGCCTTTCGCCCTGTGATTCGAGGTAGCTGAGGAGTGCTGATTCGTCCTTGGCAGGGCTCGAGGCGTAAACTGACACCAGAGTATTGTGGACGGCGGCATCCTTCGAGCTGAGTTGGTTGACCACGTAGAGAAGGTACCGCACAGCCTGGTTTTGGGGCAGAGGGCCCTTGAAATTCCGGTTGTACTCGAGCAGTGCGGGAATCAGCCGACGCGTCTGCAAGTCGGGATGGCGCATCAGAATCTCAACCATGTCAGTGGCTACATTCGCAAGCAACACGCTGCTGTATTGGTAAAACATGGCCGGGTCAGTCTGCTTCTTCAACACCCCCAGAACCTTTTCCCAGCGCTCACGTTGCACCCAGTAAGACAGGACGTATTGATAGTCGTTAACCGACTCGGCAAAGAAGAGCAACTCTGACTCGCGGCCATGACTAGAGATAATCTCGTATACAGTGCGGCGGTCCAAGATATCCTTGTAGCGCATAACAAAGCTCTCGTACTCTTTGCGAGTCACCTTTGTCAGCTCATTGGTAGTCTCGTTGCTGGCCTCGGGCGGAACATCGGCTTGCGTGAGCAAATCGTCTTCCAGACTGTTCAACCGCGCCATAAACATCTCAACCAACCACGACGCCATCATGACGCGCTGCATGACTGCGCTCTTTTTCGACAGAGAGAGCTTGACCAGCAAGTATTTGCGGAGGGCGTCTGGCTCTGCGACATCGATAAAGCCGAGCGCGACTTCTTCAAAGGGCTTGTTGCTGCGTCCATAAATGTCGGCTGCCTCGTGGTACTGGCCCTTTTTCATGAGAAAGTCGCCGTACGCCGTGGCCACCGTTTCTTTTTGTAGCTGGGTTCTGGCGTGCTTCAGAGCGGCCGGGTATTGCTGCATCTTCATCATGATCTGCCACACATTGCGGTCCTCGTCGTGGACCACAATTTCAAAGATTTCCGTCTCGGTGAACAGCCAGAACGTGTTCTTTTGTACGTCCACTGAGAAGCCAATGGCCTTTTCGCTGTCAGCCAGCACAATCTGGTTGTAGATAATCTCGCCCGTCAGTCGGTTGGTGATGATGATCTTGGAGCCCACAAGTGCTATCACGTGCCACTGTGTCAAAGCCACTGCGTCAATAGCATCATGGCCGGACCGCTTTCCAGCAGCGTCCACCAGATGGGCCCGCGACAAAAGCTTCGAGGCGCTGTACACGTAGCTGCCGAGTTCCTGTGACGGCGGTGATTGCATGAGATTGCCGTGAAAGATTCCCTGCGACGAGAGCCAGGCAAACGCTCGTTCATGTACCTCGTCGTCGTAGGGGTTCGTCTCTGGCGGATCGGGAGAAATAACCAGTGCGGAAGCTGCTGCGGCTGCCGACACATTGGCAATCGTGCCCTGGATATCGTGGATAGTGGGCTGCTCCGATTCAAAGAGGCGCGCGTATATTGACCCGGCGCTTTCGTGCGTCAGGCCTACCTTGCCGATAAAGTGAAACAGGCGAATCGGCGTGCCAACCAGCACCCGCTTTGTATCGACATCGATGCTGTCGACCCACAGACCGGTGATGGGGCCGTCGGGCAGCTTCAGCAGTGTCTTGAGGTTCTTGACCTCCTTCTTATAAAAGTCCGTCGACGTCTCGATAAATACTTCGTAGATGTTTCCGTCGGCTGCACCAAGCAGGATCTCGCGGGTCGAGGCAGTCGGCAATGAAGGGTTCCATGCAACGCTTTCAATGGTGACACCGCGCAGACGGCCAAGAGCACGGGGGGTCTTGTTTTGTGAATGGAGATAGTAATTGTCGCCAAGCGAGGTACACACGAGCAGATGCGAGGCTGTTGGATCGAGAAACATGCGGCGAATGACGCCTGTCTCCGATGGCTTTTTGGGCAAGTCGATATCTGCGGGTGACGATAAGGGTTAGCACTCCAAGCACCCAGAAACAGCAACAACACAGCCAAACAGCCAAACAGCGCCGGGAAATTCAGATGGAAAAGAAGAAAAAAAAACCAACCGTCAATATCTTCGGGCTTATTCAGATCGATGCGCAAAATGCGCCCGTTCGATAATGCCAGCACAAGCACATTGTTGGCGACTTGGGCCGCCACAAAATCAGCAGCAATGGAAAACTGCATCTGCACGCGCTCAACCACAAACATGGGCAATTGGCCGGCGTCCAGGTCAATCTGGTCCAGGCCGAGCTCCAGGCCGGCCGGCCCAGCGGGCAGATAGCCGCTTGCTCCGGCGTGATGTGACATTATTTGTGCGGGGGATGATAAAGCGTGAGTGCATCCAGCATAGCGCTGCTCAGCGATGCGATGACGTTCATTTTGCGGTGGGCGGTTGTAGCTAGTACTACTAGGCTCCGCTGTGAAGCTCAGCCTAGCAGGGTTACGGGCAGCTTGAGTTGTGTTTTAGAGCATGTTGGATGTTTTGGAGGAGAAATATGGGGGTGTCTTAGGCATGGGACAAGGGTTGCATAATAGTAATATAGGGGCTTACTACAGGGAAAAGCCGGAGTTACTTTTGCAATGGCAGAGTTTTTTGGGCCCTGATAAGCTCAGAAATGACAAACGCAGGGCCGGCCCAGTCGTACGTTTTTGCTCTATACAGGGCACAAATGAGAGAATCGGAAACTCACGCGTCCAGACTCAGTCCAGCAGTATTTTTCAGCTTCCCTAATCAAGTCTTCGTTCCGGTTCCAACTCGTGGCGTTGCGTGTTGTTGACGCAGCGGTCTGCCGATCTATGTTGCGCCCTCCTTTTTTTTCTTCTTATTTTGTATAAGTGGCTTGTCTTGGTCTAGATTTTTAGGCAAGGTGTTAAAATGTTAAAAAAGGCCAGGCCATTCTCTGTGCGTTTTTGGGTTGGTTGTTGGCCCATGTGTCGGTGTTTCGGGATGGCTTATTGGTGGATATCTGACGCCGAGATAAAAACGAAAAAGCATGACAAAAGACACGGCCTGGCTCGCCCTGAGTCAAAATTTGGTAATGACTGATGCATTCTTTTTCTCGATTGTTTCCCTTTTCAACAATACGGAGTAATACTGTGTAAGTTATTTCTCAGTTGGCGGCTTATGTTTTTCCATTAGAAATTGCGGCTCTTTGTCCAAAAATTGCCATTCTTACAGGTTCCGGATCGGGTCCATTTAGTAGTAGTGTTGGGTAGACTTCTTTGGTGAATTCAGCGCTAGAAAGAAATGCGGAAAAAAGTCGCTGCGGGATGTACCTTGACAAGCTTATTATTGTGGAGCGGTACTTACACACAGCAAGACCCGCTTTTGACAGGCTGGGCCAGCCAATCAATAGCAGGGCTGTGTTCTAAATCGGACCAGACGATGTGCAGCGGATTAGAGGTTCTGGGCTTCTATCAGAACGCTTCTACTGCAGTAGAGTTACACCGACCCAGGCACT
The DNA here is from genome assembly GCA_001513885.1 of Thielaviopsis musarum. NCBI lineage: Eukaryota > Fungi > Ascomycota > Sordariomycetes > Microascales > Ceratocystidaceae > Thielaviopsis > Thielaviopsis musarum. The sequence continues at coordinate 44,244 of LKBB01000170.1, forward strand.
TCGCGCCACTGTAAGCTCACTTTTGCTCAGTCTTGGCCGATTTTAGGGAGGACTGACTGTTTGTGTGGACGTGCATAAACATGTACCGATTGGGCTGCCCTTATCAGGCTATTTCGCGAAGAATATACAAAAGGGCAACCATTAAGAGAAAATGATTGAAAAAAAAAAGAAAATAAGAAATCCAGGGGACTGGGCCACATCTGCGAGCCTGACTGTTCTGTAAGTAATACTCCTTTAATGATTCGACTTGTGGACTAGGATGAGCTGAGCTGAACCACTCTGTACATACCGTAATACTACCGCTGCTTGGATGTTAGCTTGTTGATACGGTGTGGCAAGATATTTGTACGGTCATGTTAAAAGTCGTATATAAGATGCGGCTGTTCTTGAGATGAAAATTCTCTTTTGCTTTTCTATTTCATTCACTACAGAAATTCACTATTTTCTGAGATTAACTCTCATTTTCACTCTTACTTGTCTCTGACCCTCACTCACCCTCACTCTCACCCTCATCCTCTCTTCATCTTTCACCACAACATCACATCTTCACCATGATGCCCTTAATACAACTGTCCGACTTCATGAGCATGCTCCCCCCAGAGTGCTGCGACATGATCTGGGAGCTTCTCCCGCAGCAGGATCTCCTGACCTGCACCAAAGTGTGCCGTCACTGGGCCGCCGCTGTGACGCCTCTGCTCTACAACGAAGTCGTTCTTGAGACCGACGACTACTTTTTGCAAAAGTTCTCGCAAACCATGCGCAACAACCCGCTGCTCGCGCGCTTTGTGCGCCGCCTCGTCTTCTTCCAGCCGCCTGACAAGCGCTACGCCTCGCGCGTCAGCTTCTTCATGCAGCGCTGTATCGAGCCGCTGGTCAACCTCCAGGCCCTCGTGTTTGATGGTATCTTTACCGGCTTTGGCGAACGCCTGGCCCAGCTCGAGCATAAGGGCATCGTGTTCCCGTTCCTGCGCGAAGTACGCCTCGGGGAGTACTGCCAGATGCCGGCGAGTCTTAAGCGCATCTGGAGTCTGCCGGCACTGGAGTCGCTGCAGGCCAGTATTGGCGATTTCAACAAGAGCGCGTACGACTTTTCCGAGTGGCCGCTGGCCTGTGGTCTCAAGGCGCTGGAGCTTCGTAGCTCCAATCTGGAATACCAGAGTGTGTCTACACTCCTTTCTCTTGCGCCAGGTCTGCGTCGGTTGAACTTTGCCGACTACCGCAACGTCAATGGTTTGTCTTGCCCTTTTATATACCCTGCTCTCTCTCTCTCACTTGTACACATCAACTAACAACCACTTACAGAAATAGAATCGCTACAAGACTGCGCCAAGCTTAAACTCGAACAGCTTGCCAACCTCGAAAGCCTCATGGTCGGCGTCATCTCTTACTCGAGCATACAGGACATCCACCGCATGGAAATAACGCCCGAGCGCGGCCACCTGCAGGCCATGACCAACCTGACGCGACTACAAAAGCTCGACGTCTCTGTCCACTCGCTACTGGGCTGGTACCCCGAAGAGGCACCCCGCATTGCCGATCTGGTTCCCCCGTCGCTGACGCGGCTGACGCTCAACGAGGACTGCGTCGGCCAGTGCGGGTACAAGTGGTCCGAGGACCAGCTTATCGGCAGACTCTGGGACCTCTTCCAGGACACGGCGTGTGGCCAGACATCTATCCAGACTGTGGAAATTGGACCACTGCGCTGCGATAGATGGGCGGGCGAGAAAATGAATGGGCTGCGCCAGATTATTGAAGAGAGCGGACTCAAGTGCGAGGAGGAGATGCTTGAAGGCCACGGCCAGTATCTCAAGATTTTTGCCTAGGTCTAAAACTAGGGTTACTGGTTACGGCATAACCCGCACCAGCTTACAAGTCCTAAAAGTATATTTTCTTTTACGGCATTTCTTTGTGTCTTCATCATCGCGATGGATTTGATTTTTTTTTTGGGGGGGGGGTTTGTTTTGGGCTAAAATAGACGGCGCTAACTATAGAATTTGGGATTTTTCCTTACCTACGGAGTAATTATTAATGAAGTTTTTTTCTCGAATATTGCTATTATTTGTCACCTGCACCCTCTTGTACCGTCTCGCTGCCGACTCACACAGAATGTGAAACGGCATCTTGTCCGGCAGTAGTATTTACATTTCTTCCGCTGCTGCTGCTGTTCTCAGGCTTACGCCCTGAGATGATGTGAATGCGCGCACGCATCTGCTGCGCACGCACTGGATTACGTGCAATTGCTGCCATTTCTTGCGCAATCTGCTCGCACGCATCTCTGCACTCTTCAGGGTCGTAGTCCATATACTTGGTCAGCAGCCGTAGCGCCAGTGCTTCCACACTGTCTATACACGAGACCAGCCAGATCTTCCCCGCAGACCCCGAATCCAAAGAAATAGGAATGTCAAACCGGTATTTTTTAATTTCCACGAATCCGGCTTCTTCCAGTAGTTCTTGTGACAGGTGACTGATTCCTAATGGCCGCCCAGCCTTCTTGGCAGCTGTCACTAAGTCTTGGGTAATCTTATGGATGCTAGACTCCTTTGGGAAAAACGAGCAAATATATCCCCAAGAACCGCCATCGTCGTCGGTTTCTTGGAGCTCAATGTACCCTCCCGGCCGGATACATTCAAAGGCCTGCTCAAAGATAAACCGCCAGTCTCGAAACGCACCAGTCATGTCTCGAAAGTGCACCAGATCAATGCTGTCGGGGTTCTGCAGCCACGGCTCTTCGGCGTCTTCAACTTCGAAAAATACATTATGTGGCGCACTGTGTGGCTGGATAGCAGAAATATCTTTGCCCACCACGTCACAGTTTGGAAAGCACTCGCCGATCTGACATGCCCAGTCGCCGGTGCCGCATCCAATATCGAGAATCTTCCTGGGATTTTTCAATGGTACTGTAGTGGGCTCGCCGTTTAGCAGTTGTAGCGAGACTTGGTGGTTGAGGTACATTCGGGTTTGTTCAAACTCGTCGTTGGGCATGTAGTAGTTTCGGCAATAGCGGCGGCCATTTTCTTCGTGGTAATCCAGGTACAGCTCCAAAAGCGATCTAGTCGATGCTGCACTAAGTCTATTGTTAGCCGGTTTGGTTTGTGTCACAATGGCCGCTAGTAGTGAGTTAGTTTGGCGCTTACAGATCAATGCTACTGTCATCATCGACGAATGCTAGGCTTGCGCTAGGAAAAAGGCGTGACGGATATATCGAAGTTGAGTCGGATAGGCGAAAGGCTGTTTGCCCAAATGCGTTCTGTCTGGTGGGAGTTTCTGGGTTTTGGGTAGGACTTTCTGAAGTGTAGTTTTGGGAAGGACTTTCTGGAGTGTAGTTTTGGGAAGGACTTTCTGGAGTGTAGTTGTTTTGGGTAAGACTTTCCACCACCACCATGGAGTCCAATTTGGTGGCTCTCTCGGTCGCAGTCAGGGTTTGGAGACTAGAGGCGTCATCTGAGTCGGCGGCTTCGGGGTCTTCAATCGAGCTTAAGTGTCGCTTATGAGTATATGTAGTTGGCGATGAGAGTGACTTTGAGTCTGCAGTCGCAGAGGTTCCGTCGTGCCTTGGGCTGAACATGATTGATGCGTAATAATAGTAATACAAGAGCAGGGAATCTGGGGTCCAAGTTTTCCATATAAGGACTCGAACACTCAAAATGCAGAAAAAGAAAATGAATGAAGAAGAAACTAACAAGATAAAGCAACGTCAAGGCGTAGGGCGCGTTGAAGCTTCTTATCACATTTCCAAACGACCACTCTGGCAAGCCCAAGCCATGCATGTCAAGGAATCGACTGTTAATAGTAACTATGTCTCGCCTCAAGAATACCTCCGACAGTCAGGTAAATAATCGGATGCGAGCTGATGATCTGATCCAGGCCAAGGCAAGTCTCTATGCTAAAGAATGGGCGGTACCGGAAACCTTTTCTCTGGCGCACTTTGTCTGCAGGTTCACGTGCCCACCAACCTTGCAAAGTAGCATCCCAGACACCGCGGGTTTGGATGTTGCCGCATGGGAAGAAATCCTTTAGACCGGACTGGCCAAAGCGGCAGTGAGGAGACTGGCTCTAGAGTTGCCAGCAAGCCAATCCAATATAATCCCAAATGGCCATCCTGGCACTTCCGTAGCCAGGGTCACTATGCACCACCACAAGTCACGGCGGGCAGCTATCCAGGGCCAGTTGAAGCCGTACCGAAGCGACAACGAAAGCATGAGATGAAGAATTCGGCCTGTGTCTAGCTGGGTCTAGACCCTAATTTTAAGAAGTCAAGAAGAGTTCTCTTTGGTAGCTGTAATGGTGTACTGTTTAGAGACTCTTCTGCAGCCAACAGGAATCCTTATGCATGCTCCTGCATTTCCACAACGAACACAAAAGTCGAGGCCCACGATACTGCACACTGCTACCCAACATTCAAGCAATGGGGCTACAAGTACTACTAGTAGTAGTATATCTCTTGCTATCAGGAGTATTTCCTGGCACGATAATAACGGGCATCTGGAAGCTCTTCAAGTACGCCTTACCCAACATCTAGGCTGCCGCCTTTCTTGCAGAATATGGATTTGTCGGGTCCAGGGGGCTATCTTCTTTAACACCCTGCTCATCCATCGGGCCGTACCTTGCCATATACTTTGTCGGTCGACACGTGGATAAACCGCTTGATGCCAAGCTTGTATGCACTCTCCAGCATCACGTGAGCCCCGCGGACATTGTTAAAGGTAAAGCTAAACGAATCTTGAAAACTATTGTCGACGTGAGACTAGACTGCGAAATGGAGGACTGTATCAATGTTGCGGGTTTTCATACAACCCACCATATCCTCTACTTTGGTGATGTCGCTTTTGCAGAAAATATAGTTGGGAAGGCCGTCTAACGCCGCTGTATTGTTTGTCGAGGAGCAATAATCGAGCTTGTCAAAATTCGTGATATTATACGTATCTGTGACAAGATGTCGAACCACCCAGCTTCCTCTGATACATTTTAGTTGATAGTATGTTAGTTGAGTGGGGCGACTGAATACAACCCTAGGCTCACTCACATGAACCCAGACACCATGTCTTACATACTTTCATAGCCGCTTCAATAAAAACAACTTGGTGTAACTTGGTGCGCAACCGCAACATGCCTCACTCATGGACCGGGCCTTGCAAAAAGCATTTGACTTGTGAGATGCTTAAGAAATGATTCGATTACACTCTTGTGATGTAAAAAAAGACTGAGTATGCAAAACTTGCAAAAGTTAATGCGTAATCTGGGAATCGAACCCAGGGCTAATCGAAATCATTACCAGATGGCAACGATTAATGTTACCACTACACCAATTACGCCTCGTTGTAAGATCTCGACCTTAGAAGGCCTCATCAATGGCACGAAAAAAAAAAATGTTGCCATGAATCGGCAGCGCTACATCGTAAAAGGACAGCTGTAACCCAAGCAATGTATATTCTACTTTTGAACGTGATAAACCGTACCTATATCCAAACATAAGATACCTGTGGTAAAGCAAGAAACAATATCCCATAACGCCAATGCTGAAGAAAACAACCCACGGTTACAGGTTGAACCGCTTGCGGTCCTTCTCCATACCCGCTTTCCATTCCCATTGCAGAGCATCTTCACCTTCGCTGCCAGCTCTGCCAATGCCCTTGTCAATTCTTCTCAGCTTCAGAGTGAAGCGAGGGCCAAGCCTATGCGTTGTTAGTTACCGCTTCATAAATACCATACGAATAGAAATAACTTACTCTTGTAAACCGGAGCGAATGTCTTCAACACCCTGAAGGTCCTTGCCGTCAGCACCGGCAATCTTCTTCTCCGTCTCACGGCGCTCACGGAACACATATCTGTGTCTGCGCACAAAGATGAAATCACGCTGCGAGTGGAACGTCATGACGGTGCGACCAATCAGCTCCGGCTGCTTGGGGAACAGATTGCCCAGCACACGCGCAGTCAGGATACCCAGCGGCGTGCTGAAGCCGTTGAAGATAAGCTCGGGAATGTGTCCGGTCGAGTTACCGTGGCCAGGAATGTACTTGCCCAGAAGCCACGAGCTAATCGAAAAGGTCGCCGTCGGCCCCGAGGGCAGGTAAGTCACCGTCAGGCCGGTGGGCTTCTTCTGGTCCTCCTTGAGCATGACCACGGCCGTGTAGTCGCGGTTGTGCGCAAACTTGGCAATCTCGCGCAGCGAGTACTTGTGGCTATAGCGGTGAGCAGTGCGCCGAATGTACTCGGAGTTGGGGAACAGCTCGCAAATCAGACGCGCCTCGTTGTGTAGAGTCGAGTTGAGCGACGTCGTAACCAGGATCTTGGGCGGCGGGCGCGGGCCGTTGTCGAACAGCTTAGGGAACTTCTTGGCGAGCGAGTCGGTCGACATGGTAAAGTGCACGCTGGCGGGCTCGTTGTCGGGGTTCTCGGCAGCGGCGATGGCAGCGGCCTTTTGCGTGGCCTTTTGCTGCTTCAGCTGCTCCTTGCGCTGCTTGCGCTGCTCAGCCTCTTCCTCGTCCTCCGAGTCAAGCATGCTGTCGTTGTCGGAGCCGCTCTCCTCTTCCGAAAGGTCCTCATCCATAACATCGGTCTCCTCGCGTCTCTGCTGCTCGCGTTGGGCGCGCTTGACGTTGATGGCAGAGCCCAGCGGCGCGTTTTCAACATCGTCGATCTCGTCCCAAACACGCTTGTCTTCAATGGTCTGAGGCTTGTTCTTCGCCAGACGTTCGGCCTTTAGAAGCGGGTCCCGGGCCTCATCCTTCCGGCGGCGGTGGCGGGCTTCGTGACGCTCTTTGGTAACCTTCTTCTTGTGTTCGACAAACAGCGCCTGGCGCTTAAGCTTGTTGGCGCCCTTGGAAATAGAGATGCTCGAGTGCGAGCCGCGTGGCCGAGAGGAAGGAGCCATTGTGTGTGGTTTTCGCGTAAAATAGGTTGTGGCTAAATCAAGCAAAACTCTGAGAAGTTTGCGCTTTCTTAGTATACCAAGGCTTTGCTTACAAGAAGCTTTAATTCCAAAACTTTTTTTTTTCTTATCGTTATCAGTAGGGTGGTGCCAATTTGCATCAAGTGGGGTGAAAAGGCCTCCAATTAGCACTCTGTAGATAATTTATTTGTCACTTTTTCAGACCCCCACATGTCGAAGAAAAAAAATGTGCCTGAAACTTAGCGGACATATCCTTCTGTCTAGCAAAAGTCTTATCACTAGCCAACGGCTTAGGCGAAAATAAACTTGTGAAACAAAAAGCACTTACGGAGTACGCCAGCCCTTCTGAAGGAGTCATACACTACAGCGCTGGTGCCAATTTTCGCCCATTCTGCCCTCTCAGCCCTCAACCCCTCTATCTAACCTCTTCGATTGGCTACAGCTTTTGGCATCAGAAGCTGTGCTATCTTGCTTTCGACGTGAATGCTTCCCAAGTGTCTTTCACGCTCCATCTCTAGTCATTTCATCCGATCCAGCTGTCGATCACGCTGCTCTGTTTCGACTAGCCTCTGCCGTGCAGTAGGTAATTTTCGCTTTGTGTCGCCGTCGCGCCCCGAACTCAACACACGCATTCAATTTTCCGGTCTTCAAGCCCGCGCCGCCTCGTCTCAATCGTCCAAAAACAAGACCCAGCCTAACGCTCCCAAAATGGCTTCCAACACTACTACTCTCAAGGGCCAGCCCCTCGACCGCCCCGCTCTCGATGCCCTTCTGCGCCGTCGCATGTTCTACACCCCCGGTTTCGAGATCTACGGTGGCTCGGCCGGTCTCTTCGACATGGGTCCTCCCGGTGTCACCCTGCAGGACAACATTATTAGCCTGTGGAAGAAGCACTTCATCAACGAGGAGTCCATGCTCGAGGTCGACACTACCGTCCTGACGCCCTACGATGTGCTCAAGGCCAGTGGTCACTGCGACAAGTTCACCGACTGGATGTGCAAGGACCCCAAGAACGGCGAGCTGCTGCGTGCCGATCACTGGGTCAAGGACACCCTCAAGGCCCGCCTGAATGCCAACAAGCTGGCCCGTGGCGAGACGGTCAAGGAAGAGGAGGACCCCAAGAAGAAGAAGAAGGCCGGCAAGGTTGCCGCCCAGAAGCTGGAGGATGCCGTCGTGCAGGAGTACGAGGAGATTCTGGCCCGTCTGGACAACTACACCGGTGCCGAGCTGGGCGAGCTAATTATCAAGCACGACATGAAGAACCCCGCCACTGGCGCCATCCCCGGCGAGCCTAAGCAGTTCAACCTCATGTTCCAGACCCAGATTGGTCCCAACTCGGCTTCCATCGGCTTCCTGCGCCCCGAGACTGCCCAGGGTCAGTTCCTGAACTTCTCCAAGCTGCTCGAGTTCAACAACAACTCGATGCCCTTTGCCTCGGCCTGCGTTGGCCGCTCCTACAGAAACGAGATTTCGCCCCGCGGTGGTCTGCTGCGTGTGCGTGAGTTCCTGATGGCCGAGATTGAGCACTTTGTCGATCCCCTGTCGGGCAAGAAGCACGCTCGCTTCGATGAGGTTGCCGATGTCGAGCTGGTTCTGCTGGACCGCCACACCCAGCAGTCTGGTAAGACTGATGTCCGCAAGGTCAAGATTGGCGAGGCCGTCAAGACTGGCCTGGTCAACAACGAGACCCTGGGTTACTACCTGGTCCGCATCAACAAGTTCATGGAGAAGATTGGTGTCGACATGAGCAAGCTGCGCTTCCGCCAGCACATGGCCAACGAGATGGCTCACTACGCTGCCGACTGCTGGGACTGTGAGCTTCTGACCTCTTCCGGCTGGGTTGAGTGTGTTGGCTGCGCCGACCGTGCCGCCTACGATCTGGAGGCCCACGCCAAGCGCACCGGCTCGCCTCTGACTGTCCGCGAACGTCTGGAGACTCCTATCGAGGAGGAGAAGTGGGAGGTTGAGCCCAACCGCAAGGTCTTTGGCCCTATGTTCAAGAAGAACGCCAAGGCTGTTGAGAACTACCTGGTCGCTTTGCCCCAGGAGGAGCTGGCTACCCTGTCCAAGGCTCTGGCTACTGATGGCAAGATTTCCACCACTGTCCCCGAGGTCGGTGATGTCAGCATTGAGTCCACTGCTCTGACCATTGAGCTGAAGAAGAACGTCATCCACACTCGCGAATACTTCCCCCACGTGATCGAGCCTTCGTTCGGTATTGGCCGTATCATGTACTCGCTGATTGAGCACTCGTACTGGACTCGTGCCGCCGATGATGGTGGTGACGAGGCCCGTGGTGTAAGTTCACTCTCCCCTTGCTACCCCCATGTAGTTATTACAATATGCTAACAATAATGTCTCATAGGTCCTGTCGTTCCCTCCCACCATTTCCCCCACCAAGGTCCTGGTCGTCCCCCTGTCCAACAACCCCGACTTCAAGCCTCTGACCGACAAGATCTGCCGCAAGCTGACCAACCAGGGCATCTGGGTCCGCACTGACGTCTCCGGTGCCACTATCGGCAAGCGTTACAGCCGTAACGACGAGCTGGGTACCCCTCTGGGTGTCACCATTGACTTCCAGTCTGTCGGCGACAACACTGTCACCCTGCGTGACCGTGACTCGATGACCCAGGTCCGTGCCGATGAGGACGTCATCATTGAGGCCGTCCGTTCGCTGGTCACTGGCCAGAAGACTTGGGCCGACATTGAGAAGGAGCTGCCCAAGTTCGACGGCCAGAAGGCTTAAGTTTGAACAGCTCTTGATCGTTGCTTGCAAACGCCTGTTTTTGTTTTCTTTTCTTTTCTTTGCGATGCATGATATCAGAAGCGTTGGTTAAAGAAGGCATAAAGAAACTTAGCTCAACCAGTATAGAGTATAGGGCTGCATAACAATAAAAATAAAAGAGTAAAATTTAGTTTTGCTTGGTATTCTTTAGTGAAGAGCATCATGTACTAGTGCAATATATAGCTATGTAGGGTTATTTTCTAACCCTAATGAATAAACTCGTTTCCAATTTTACGATTCGTATTTCAACGCAGGGAAATGTCGGCCTGTAAGAATTCAAGTACCACTTGTAAAGTTTTTCATGAACGACTCGAGTTTATGCAAGATTGTATACGAGATTTAGACTCGTACTCAGGCGCCCAGCATTGCAACAAGAAACAAGAGGGGGTCACTAGCAAGGTGATATTCAAGGTCGCAAAATAGCAAATGCGCATACGGAGTACATCTGCAGTAGATGGATCACTAGTAGGTTGCCCCTGGCATCTGGTTGATTGAAAGTCGCCACCAAGAAAAACCGGGCATTATTAGACAGAGAGAGAGAGAGAAACGGTGATGGTTTGTCACCAGTTGTCTATCTTAGGCTGCCTCAGGGAGTCGAGGAGTATCACACCTATAGTCAGCTATCTAAGACTATGTATACTAGTAGTATAGTAGTATGTACTCACTTGAGTAAGTAGAAACAAGTTGTGAAATAAAGGCACCCCTGTGCCAAAACGAAACGCAGCGCTCCTTTGAAACAGTGGCACTGCTTTGACTTTGGCCTGTGAAGCTAGCTAAGCCCCTGTTCTGTGCTTTTCTTTTCTTTTCTTTTCTTTTTCTTCTCCCCTTTCTCCCCAGCCAGCGATCTTCTCATGCCATAACCCGCCTATGTACTTCATATGTAAAGACCTTCACATGCTTACAACCGCCACTTTATTCCAAGGGAAGCCTGCAAGTTGGTCACAAAGCAAGGGAAGAGCGAGCAACTCGGCGAATGCTTGGCCTGCGAGGTCGAACGGCGCGCAGATATTATCAGGTACAAAACTGATGAGGAATGAGATTGCCAAGTAGTAGTGCTATCACAACTTTGGCCGCTCACGTCCCCTCGTTGAGCATTGGAAATCAGAAAATGAAACCCTAAAGACGCTTAACTTGTAAGTTTGGACGGCTTTAGTAGATTGTGAAAGCTGACCCCTACAAGGGTATTCGGAGCAAACAAATAAACAATAAGCATTGAGATACGAGACACAAAAAGGGACGGGAAGAGAAGAGAGAGGGAAGGAATGGGCTAGGAATATTTGAGCTGCCCAATACAGGAAGCTCAGACGGGTCAGAATAGGATGGTATCACGAGCGTTAAATGTATAGACCTCAGAGCTAAGCCAGATGAAAAAAAAATCAACGTATTTGGGGTAAGTTGGGTTTATTTTTTACTACTTTGGCGTCTTGTGGTTGAGAGCTCGAAAAGAAAGTCCCTGCGACAAGAACCCAAGGTACAAAGGTTTGCGTGTCTTGAGTACACTAGAAAGAGCACTAAGTAGAGAAGACACATGAACTATAAGAAACGAGAAAAACGCAGGTGCACAGTCCTCCTTTCCGCCCTGGCTGGACCGGCCAAGGATCTGGGGAAGGAGCCACCATAACGAAACGAAGAAGTTGAAAGAATTCCAGCTGCTTTTCTCTCGTTCAGCGAGAATGGAAAGAAAGAAAGAAAGAAAGAAAGAACGGATTATGGGTTAAGCTAGGCCGATAACTCCAGTATAGATGAGGCCGCTGTGTTGAATTTAGACAAGACCGGGCGTAAGGGCACAGGAGAAGGCTGTAACAAAGGTGTGCGGCGCACGTCTAATCTGGAGGCGGCGAGATTTTATTTCTTGGAGGGCCCTCTTCTTATGAAGGCAAGATCTGACGCCACACTCGTGAACTCCGCTGCTGCCTACCTGAACAACAAAAAAAATAAAGAACAGAGACTTCTTCTCTTGTTCCTTAGAAATGAAATCTGTAGCGTGGCTTTTCAATCTCATCTTCATCCTTTGGCCGTCATCATCGCCATCCCGTTGCTGTACAATGCGATGTCTAGTTTGTCCAAGTTTTAACCCTTGTTTCTAGATGGACGGAACATCTTTTAACCAAACAGCACATGGAAATTTGATGCGGGTCTTAATATCCCTCGTGTTCCCTCCTGTCTGACTTGTCTCCAAGTGATATCAAAGCTGCTATCCTTCAATAGCCATGATTTGCTGCATTCTCTTCTTTGTTTTGGGTTCGTGTCTAATATGCAGACTTATCCCTAGAGTAGAGCCGGAAACTAACCTAACAAACCGGTCCTTCGAGAAGCATAACAAATTATTAGAATCAGCTCTTCTTGTATCAAGGCAAAGTCGACATATTTGCTCTGTGAGTCTAGTCCTCTTTTGGTAGCCGTCTTCAGGCAAGGTCCCTGAAGTTTGATGGAGCACGAGTCAAAAGTCATTGCCAACTTCCTTGGGCTTTTAGCTTCGAAGAAAATAGAGCGAGACACGGAAAAGATCAACAAGTTAGACGGAGTTCATTTCTCCATGTGTTGAGCCGCCTCAGTTTGAGCTGAGTTGACGCACCTGTCACCTCCGTCCGGGAATGCGACAATGTATGAGAAGGCTTGGGAGTCGATGGATGACCTTGCAGCTACAGAATTCAAACATGTGCTTCTAGTAGCAGAATAGAAGACCTTTTGACAGAACAAAATACTATCTTGATACACCTACCGCCCGCTCCCTGACAATCCATAGTCGGCAGCCGACTGTAACGCAACATCGCCAAATGTTATCCCACCTACCCTAGATAGGTAACATTGTGCTATTTTTTTTTCAGCATTTTTTTTTTCGTTGTTAAACTCAACTCATCTTACTTTCCTCGGCTCTCCATTTGTCCTTTGTTGTCCTTTGGTTCAAGTTGGCCCCTCATTCCTCTTTGGCTTCGTTCAATTTGCCATTTGCCAGCCACAGCAAACCCTGCGAAACATAGCGAGTTCCATATGGCAACGCTAGATCTAGAGAAACAAGAGACCCGATACTACTTTTTTTTTTCTTTTTTTTTCCCCCACCCTTTGTTGGCAGAATATCAAACTGTAGCCTCAAGCACGATTTGATAAAGTGTTGGGAATAAAGTAAGCCGCGAAGAATCAAGGAGAAGCATTCGGCTCGGCTGCTAAATGTGGGTGAATGCATAGTAACCCACAACAATACATGGCCGCTCTACTAGGTCCCGCCTTGCTGCAGGTTATTCGGAGTAGTAGTTGGCCAAAAGAAAAAGGATAGCCTCAGACTTCGTTGTAGTGAATATGAAAAGTTGTAGAATTGGACTGACTGATCCCCTCCCCCCAAGGCCACCCACAGGGCCACCCACTCGTGAGGAACAAGTTCCTTGTTTTGAACCAAACGAGACACGCACGACAGACGAAGCAAGACAACCCAATCAGGCCCGGCTAACTCAGGCCTGTCAAGGGCCGTTGTTACTCTACTCATACCCTGTCTTTGCCCTGCATTGGCTTTTGCCTTTTGCTTTGCCTTGGGCTTGGACTTTGGTTTGTTTCTGGTTCTGGTTCTGGTTCTGGTTCTCGTTCTGGCCTCCCGTTTAAAGGATGGATCCGATCAAGTTAAAACCAGCTGGCCCCCTCTACAGTCGCGCTTCGTACGTTCTTTTTTCCTTTGAAATGGCCAATACATACAGAACGGGTAAGTTGTTTCTTTTTCCTTCTTATTCTGCTAACGATACTTTTTGCTTTTGCTTTTGCTTTTGCTATTTTTCTCGGCTGTGATTGATTACGCTATGGATACCTGATGACGATGCTTCTCTTTTTTGGGGAGTCGAACTTTGCTCTGCTATTTCTCTCTATTCTTGGTTGACAACAATGTCCCTTCATTCCGCTACCGACGCCTTCGAATGCCCTTCTTCATGGGCAACATCGGCTTCGAATCATACAACTACTACTTGATTGATTGGTGGCGCCGCTGCCGCCGCTGCTACTTACTTGTCCGAGATGAGCAAGCCGAGAACTTGGTGGCTGGCCATTGAAGACAAGTTGCGTTTCGCTGGAATCGGAGGGGCTACTCTACAATCTGGATTACATCTTGGCTTGCTTTGATGCCGTCTTTAGTCAAGGCCGTCATCAAATAGTTTCTCGACAAATCGCCGCCAGTGCCGAATCGACCTGTCAAAAAGTTGCGACTATCAGCCCGCCAATAACAGTATCCCTTTTTTGGCTTCTGTTTCCTCCTCTCCTCTCTCCTTCCCCGCTTGCTGCTGCTACATACAAGCTCAACTCGCCGTCTCGTCTTTTTTTCCCTTCTTATCCATCCTGAAATCGTTAGTGGCGATCCTGATTTCTTCTTCCCGTCCTTGATCTAAGAAGATAGTGGTGGTGGTGGTGGTGGTGGTGGTGGGGGGG
>LKBB01000174.1:3166-24283 GCA_001513885.1 Thielaviopsis musarum
GGTTCTACCGGGTCTAAGAGTAGCCTGGAAGGGATCCTCGACTCCCTTTTGAGGTCTTTGGCGAACCCGGTAAACAGTATTGTTAGCTGTAGATGGTTGCAGTGAAAGAAGCTTGGCAATGGAGGCATAGGAGATGTATCTCGCTTATACGAACCAGCGGCACGGGCGTATCAAAAGACGGCTGGCCGGGATACAAGTGCTCTTGCGGCCGTTGCTATGTTGGCGAAAACGCCACTGATGTTATGGTGACTAGGAGAGGTTTGATATTGAAAGAGAGAGAAAAGACAGCGGCGGTTCCTATTATATGCGTCTACGCCTTTTTATTTTTATCTTCTCTTCTCTCCTCAAAAAAAAAAACCAACAAAAACATGCATCGGAGAATTCTTTCTGCCCAGCACTACCAGCAACCAAACAAATAAGAAGCGCAGCCGAGCCGCCTCGTTTCCCATTTTTTCATTCCGTGTTACGCTATCGCGAGTTTTCTTTTCTTCTTCTTTTTCTGTCTTTTCTTTTACCTTTTCCATCTTACTCTTCCATGAGGACGTCTAGACCGACGTGACCTTCTCTTCTTTTCCCGGGAGATGGCCCGTTACAACATCATATCAGTAGTATTAACATACTATTTGATAGTTCCTTTCATCTTCTCTGGGTACATCATGGTGCACTATACGCATATCATAATATCATAACCCGGAGTATTTGTTATACAAACATCAAGCAGTAGTATTTTCCTCTTCTGACCCCCCTCTTTATGCGAACATGAGAAAAAGGAAAGAAAAGAAAAAAAGAAAAAGGAAAAAGTAGCCAGCCACAAACACCAAAACCCACCAAATTCAGCTCTTTTCTTTTTGCCCATCCGCATGTGTCCAGTTTGACCTGCAGGGCACCTTTTTCCGCTTGCATCACTGATGGAGGGGCGTTCCATGCTTTGTACACTACTTTGTACACGTCCAGGATTGTACATGCAAACAGTAGTAGTACTTTAGATTTCTTCTAATTCTAACGATCACGACCTAGTCCCAGGCTAGGCCCCAAAATTCATCTTCAACTCAATCGTCGGCTGCTCATCGCGCTTCACCTGCCTCTCGGAGCCTGCTCCACCGCGCTGGCCCTGCCGCACAACCATTTCCAAGAAGCCGCGCTGTGCCGCACTTAGACCGCCGACGACGGCCTTGAACGCATCGGCACTGACCGCCGCCATTTCCAACAGCCACTTGCTCGCGTCGGCGTACACGGTGTTTTCGGTGTCCGTGCCGACCTCGGCCTCACCGGCCGCCCAGGCCAGCACCGCCGGAACCACCACGGTAAAGGCCACGGGCAGACGTGCGCGCGGAATGCTGCTGGCGTACTGCGTCAGGGAGAGGACGATGAGTGGACGGGCAGACTCGGGGTCATCGGGAACGGTGTTGGTGACAAAGGCGATGAGGCGTGGGAGTAGGTAGCGTGCGATGCTGTGGTCGGCTGATGTGGGCGCGGGCTGCAGGAGGAGAGAGCGGATGCAGTTTGCAGCGATTTTGGAGGTCTGTAGGTTAGCACAAGCACGGAGAGAGAGAGAGAGAGAGAGAGAGAGAGAGAGAGAGAGAGAGAGAGAGAGAGACACACCATGCGATCCGTCAGACAGTCCACCAACTCATCCAAGTACCGCGCCACCAGCGGATCCGACGCCGGCAACTGATTGCGCCCGCCCGTAAACAGAATCGTGTTGGCCAACAGTGCATTCTTGACACACACCAGCGCATTCTGCTGCTCGCGCCGCTGCGCAATCAAGTACACACTCAACAGCCTGCGCAGACAGCCACGCAGCTGGACGACGGCGCCTTCGGCAGCAGTAGCAGTGGCAGTAGCAGCACGCGACCCCGTCACCCCCGCCACAAAGCGCTTGAATATCGGCAGCGTCTGCGGCACCACCATGTCCTGGCACATGGGCGTAGCAAGCATCGTGGCAAAAATGTGGATAATGCACGCATGCAGATCCGTCTGGATAATCGCCGGAAACACATCGGCCGCGTCGACCAGCGCATCCAGCCCCGTGCGCACCAGCAGCATGGCCTCCTCGTTCATCTGGTGGCGCACCGGCTGCGTGCCCGAGGCGGCGGCGTCCGTCAGATTCGGCAGCAGCCCCGAGAGCACCAGCACAATGATGCGCGTCAGCTCAAACAGCTGCTCAATGTCCTCGGACAGGTCGGTATCGGTGCCGGTGTCGCCGTCGCCACGCTTCCGAGCTGATGGATGTGCCACGCACAGGTTGCGCGCAATCTCGACAATCACGCCCTGTACATCCAGCCCGTCCGTCAGCGCCAGCCGGTCGAGCAGGTCCATGGTCTCGCTGAAAATGGCGTCGCGGTAGATGGCGTGGCCAGACACGCTGGGGTGCAGAATCTTCTTGAGGGCCTGCAGAATTGACAGCTTCTGGGCCTCCGACGCCAGCGAATCGGGCGTGCCGGGCTTGGTGGCCAGCGCTTCAAAGGCAATGCCAAAGAGCACGAAGAAAAAGGCCAGCGGCTCGTCGCGGTAGTTGATGTCGGCACTGCGGCTCGCCGAAGCACCGGCCGCTGCTGCCGCCGCCGGATCCGTCTTGCGGTCGTCGAGCGCGTCAAAGACAAAATCGCTGTCCTGCTCAATCAGACTGGCAATGGCATCGACCAGCTTCAGCCACGAGTCCTGGTAGAACTTGAGCAGCGTCTCGCGGTTCAGAGCCGCGTAGATTGTGTCGAGACTGCCCGACAGCGACGGAGGGCCGAGCGTCATGGAAATGTCGGGCTCGAAGCGCAGCCGCGCAAACTCGCGCAGACTCTCGAGCCACAGCGGCGTCAGCGTGGCAATGTGTGGCTGCAGCACCTGGACCAGGTACTTTTGCTCGGAGCTGGCCACTTGCAGCTCGGCCCAGGCGGCAAACACGGCCATCTTGACCATGACCTGGGCGTTGGACGAGAGGCCCTTGAGGTCACCGATGCCGGCATTCTCGGTGCCGCGCGAAAAGTTCTCGAGCGCTGTGATGAGCGTCTTGAGAATACGCCCCATGCGATCCACATCCGTGACAATGCCCGTCGACACAAAGTTGGCGCACACGTTGACGGCCTCGGCTGCCAGCTCGGGCGACGAGTCGGCCGCAAACGCCGGCGTCAGCGCCGACCCAATCTGCGCCTGGTACTGCTCGAGCAGCATGGCCTCGTCAAAGTCTGGGTCTGGCGTCTTGCCAAACATGCGGAGCACCGCGCCGATGATCTTGAGGCCCCAAATGCGCAGCTCGAGCACGCTGGACGTCGAGGCCGAAAAGGCCATTCGCACCACGTCGCCGATGCGTGTTTGCAGTGCGTTCTGGCTGGCCGACCCGCCGCCGTTGGACGCCGTGTCCTTGGCAACCAGCAGGAACAGCTCCAACAGACACTCCATGGCAAATGTCACCACCTGCCAGCGCAGCGGCTCG
Source organism: Thielaviopsis musarum (assembly GCA_001513885.1). Classification (NCBI taxonomy): domain Eukaryota; kingdom Fungi; phylum Ascomycota; class Sordariomycetes; order Microascales; family Ceratocystidaceae; genus Thielaviopsis; species Thielaviopsis musarum. Next base: position 6,594 of record LKBB01000174.1, read on the forward strand.
ACCTGTGCAGCGGCCGGCGCCACGCGGCCGCCATCACCCTTGGCCGTTGCTGCGCCGGCAAAGCCTGCTACTTCCTCGTCGCGTAGGTCGACGGCCGGCGCGGCCGGGCCCGCCTTCTCGGCCGTCTTGGCGGCGGCCGTGTCCTTGGTGCGTGTCATTTTGAGCACGGCCTGGAAGCGCAGCAGCCACTCTTCGGTCTTGTCGAGAGCCGTCTGGCGCATCCAGCTGCGCAGAATGTTACGGATGCCGTCGTGGGCCGGATCCGAATCCAGAACCAGCCACAGCTCGTGTTCAAAGCCCGGCGCCGCCGTGCTAACCACCTCCTGCGGGTTGCGCTTCATGACGTTGTACAGCCCGTCAATGGCAGCGTCGCGCAGTGTCACGTGGTCCGAGTTCATGTACTTTTGCAGCTGGCGCACGTAGTCGGCAAAAACCACGTAGCCCGGCGCGTACAGCGACAGATGCTCCAGACAGTCGAGTGTAGCCTGCTGCACGAGCGGGTTTGTGTCGTCCTGCAGCTGGCTGACCAGCGTGAGAATCACATCGCGAGACTTGGACGAGTCCTGCAGATCGGGGCCGAGTACGTTGATCATAGAGTCGACGCAGCGCGTGATGGCCGTGGTGGTGCAGCGTTCCACCTCGAGGTTCATCGTGACCACCGACGCCATCTCGGCATTGTGCGTATCCGACGTGTACATCTGGGCCACCATGCCCAACGTGCTGGACACGTACTGCGCAAAGCTCAACCCGGCGGCATTTGACGCCAGTGCCAGCGCCTCCAGCGCCCAAAAGTGCACCGTGGGATGCGGATCGTTGGCCAGCGTGATCAGGATGCTGTGGATGGTCTTGAGGTGATATCCGGCCGCCATACCGCCCACCTTGCTCTGGATGGCGCCAAAGGCCATGGCACAGCCGGCTCGGGCGCTCGGCTCGCGGTTCATGACAATCGTGTCGACCAGGAACTTGATTTCGGCATTGGTAAACGCGTTGCCGCATGCATTGCACAGTCTTGCCACGGCCGCGTAGCCCAGGCTGCGCACATACGGATCCTCGTCCAGCACAAAGTCGCGCACCATGTCCTGCAGCAGCCGCTCGACCGCCATGTTGGTCACGTTGCCGGCCGGCGACTTAGTCTCGCGAACTACCACGCGCATTGTGCACAGCAGCGCCGTGGCCACGTTGACGTTAATGGCAGCCTTGCGGCCGGGATCTCGCTGGAGCACGCCGGCCGACGCAAACGTCTTGATTTGCTCGAGAATGCTCTCCTGCACCTTGGCCGGCGTCTGCGGGAAAATAAAGGCAAACAGCTGGATGGCCGTGTTGACCACTTCGGTAACAGCCGGATCCGGTGCCGTGGCGGTTGTCTGCTCGTGGATCGTGTTGCTCAGATACAGCACCGATGCGTCGTGCTCTAGCGTGCCACACACCGGCGACAACAGCAGCTTGTCAATGTCCGTTTCGGGCCCGGCATCCTCCAGCATCTTTTCGTCATCCGACAAGTCGTGCTGGCCCGGCAGCGGCCGCACAGTAAAGCCGCGCACCAGCCCCGTGACACCAAAGCCCGAGTTGTCGCCCACGTCCCAAATCGTCTCAAAGGCGCCGGCGGCCGTGGCAATCGAGCTGCTAAAAGAATTGGTGCCGTATTTTTCCGGGTCGGCAAACAGCGAAATGGCAACCGTCAGCAGGTTCGAGTGAATCAGCGCCTCGCTGCCGCCGGCCGGACTCATAATCACCAGCTTAATGTAGCACTGCAGCACGCGCCGCTGCACCATCAGGTCAAAGTCAAACAGCTGCAGAGCCGGCGTCAGCCGCTGCGCCACGTCGTCCGTCGTCTTCTTGGCCGGCAGCGTACGCAAAAAGGCCGACGTGCTCTGAAGCATGGCCGCAATGCGCTTGCTCACGTCCACCGTCAGCAGCCGCTGGTTGTACTGCAAAAAGGCCAGAATCGACCCCAGAGCACACTCGCGCACATGGGCCAGAAACGACGCCTCCAGCAAGCTGCGCCCGGCCGTGTTGTCCTTGACCAGCGGCTTGGGCAGCGCATTCTTCCACATCAGCAGCAGCTGCGACAGATGGATCTTGACGAAGTTGGGGCCCAGTGCCATCAGCCCGCCAATCAGAATCCACGCCACCTGGATCTGCGTGGCCGATACGCGTAGCTCCGACTGGCCGCTGGACTTGAGCAGCGTCGTAGCCATGGTCAGAACGCGGCTGTTGACATCGACGGCGCCGTGCAGAGGCCGTGCCGGACTGACGCTGAGCGAAGCGGCCAGCCCGTGCGAGAAGCCGATGCAGCGCCGCTGACTGCTGCGTCCACTGGCCAGCTGTGCTAGTTCTCTGCTCAGCGAGTTCATACACACCGTCAGACACGGCAGCAGCTGCTGCGGGCAGTTGTAAACAAACGTCTTCATGCAGGCCGACGCGTGAACTTGCACGGCGTAGCTGGGGTGCTGCAAGACTTGTAGCAGTGCGTCGCGGCACGGCTCAGCAAAGCGGTTGGCCGCAGACCCCAGCGCATGCATCAACGACGCCAGCGCGCTCAGCGCCACAATTAGCGTCTCCTTGGATGGCTCGCCCTTTTCCATCGGCGCCTGCGGATAGTGTTTCAGGATGCCGTTAATCAGCCCATTAGCCACCGAGACCTGGCCTGATTCGCCGAGGATGCGCTGCGCTGCCACGTCCTGTAGCACAATCTGCACGATGCGCCGCGCCATCAGCAGCCGGTAGCGGTTGTTTGCAATGTTGGGCTGGCTCAGAATGTCTGTGGCCACGTGGTCGACCAGCATCGTGTAGTTGTTCTGCACCACGCCCTCGCCTAGCTTCTTGAGCAGCAGCGAGTAGCAGACACCAATGCCCGCACGGCTGCGGTTGCTGGTGGCCGACCGCACATACTGGTTAGACAGGATCTTGAGCATCTCGGGCAGAATCAGCGTCAGCTGGTCCTGTCGCCGGCCACCCCCGGGCGCCGGACTAGACGGCCGCGACGGGATATCGTCGTCCTCGGCGCCAGAGCCCGCAGCCATGTTGACCGCAGCCGTACGCCGCAGACTCTTGGGCTTGGGCTTCTTGGTGCGCATGGCAGCCGTCTCGCCTACGCCGTCCGAGTACACCAGCATCAATGCCTCGGTGATGCATTCAGCCGCGGCATGGCGGACGGACGCCGATGGCGAGTCCATGGCCTTGAACACGGCGTTTTCCAGCTTGTCAAAGTCGGTCGAGTTCTGGAAAAAGGGTGTGCGTCGCACCAGAGTGCGCATGCATTCACAAGCCGCCATGACCACCAGCGCTCCCTTGTCAGCCGCCGCATGACTGCGCGCCTGCTTCCACACATCGCGTGCCACCGACTCGTCGATGCTGCCCTGGATAATGGCCACCATCTTAGTCAGCGCCGTAAACACAGCCGCGCGCAGGCCGGCATGCGCGTTTGATGCCTTGAGCAGCTTCAGCAGCGCCGCCATGGCCATCTGGTGCAGCCCAATGGCGCTGTCACCGGCGGCGCCGTACACATCGCCCAGCAGAGCGACAGCAGCCATGCGCGTGCGCGCCTCGACGTCCGTCTTGGGCTTGGACGCGCCCACCATGGCAGACAGCTCGTTGAGCGTTTCAAAGAGCAGCTTGCGGTCGCCGTGCTCGAAAATGTGCGCAAGGCTGCGGCCTAGGTTGCTCCGGATGACGCGTGTGGGCTGCGGCGCGGCCAGGTTGAGTACCTTGAAGGCCTCCTTCTTGGCGTAAAATTGCTGCGCCGTGCAGTCGTCGGCATCGAGCGAGAGAACGTGTCGGCTAAAGTTGTTGGCGAATGTGAGCAGAAAGGTTTCCTGGTGGTCGGCCGGCAGCGCCTGAAGTTTGGCCAGGTCGAGTTCAGGCGGGTTGATGTTGTGCGCATTGGAATAGATGGCCGGCGAGGGCGTCGGGGCGCCACCCGAGAAGCCGAGTTCTGCGGGGGCGGCCATCAGATCAGACGGACTGTATGTCGCTGGTTGTTGGGCGTTGTAGACTCAAAGATGTAGACTCAAAGATGCGATGCAGGCGGTATGGCTTCGTAGATGTAGATTCAGTCAGATTGTGGTCGTCGCCGTCAATCGAGGGGTCGTCGCGGGGTTGTTGTCGAGATTGTGATTCGATTCGATTACATCGATTGATTAACAGATATAATGACAAAATATCAAAAGATTGCAGCTTTCAGTCGCTGCTCAAACAAATCCAGCAATAAAATCTCAAGTTCAATTCATGGTAGAGGGTGAAACTGCAGGTCAAACAATCGCTTCCGCTCAATCAATCAGACCAGACCGCTTAAGCTTGTTTATTGTGTTGTCGTGGAGCTTAGGAATTCGCTCCACAAAGCTCAAGTTGTAAGAGCACACGTGGCCCGGGTTACGCATTAGGGTCTTGTTAGCTAAGGCTAAAAGTATACAGTCACTATCACGACAATGCGTTTTCAAGCCTCACTTCTCCCCGGGGCTCCACCCACCCGGAAACCCGTCAGCTAACTGCCAGCCCACACACAATGAACTCTCCAGTGAGAAGGCGGCTCTTTGCTGCCATTCCGCACCAGAATATGCGCCTGCTTCACGCCTCTGCCGTCTGTGCATCGGGCCATAACCGCTGGTCCAAGATCCGCCATGAAAAAGGCGCTGCCGACCGCAAGAAGCAGGCTGAGCGCAACGTGATGGCCAAGACGATTGCGTTTGTAGCCAAGAGTGAGTTTCTGTTGTAGTGTAGATGGGTGGTAAGGATATTAACAGCAGGCAGCTTACGGCGCCGACCCCGGCATGAACACACAATTAGCAGCGCTGATCCAACAAGCCAAGAAGGGTACGTCTTCTTCTTTTTTTCTTTTTTTCACCCCCTTTTTTAAACTTTTTTTTTTAAACAAGTCTGAGAGCTAACACCCCCTCAGCCGGCACCACCAAAACTTTCATCGAAAACGCCATTGCGCGTGGCCTCGGCCGCTCGCCCGACGGCGCCCAACTCGAAAGCGTCATGATTGAAGGCATGACGCCAGGCAACGTGGCGCTTGTGATCGAAGTTGAGACCGATTCCAAGGGCCGCAGCCTACAGGACCTCAAGCACGAGCTCAAGAAGCATGGCGGCAAGGATGCCGGGTCAACGCGCTTCTTCTTTGACCAGATAGGCCGGCTAGTGTTTGCGCAGCCGGAGGACGCGTCAGACGCCGCGCTCGACGAGATTGTCAACTTTGCCATTGGCCAGGACGCCGTGGACGTGGAGATTGGCGGGCCGGCAGGCAGCGAGGACGGCGTGGGCAGCGCGGGCCCCGGCGAGGTGGTGGTCTGGACGACGCCCGGCACGGCCATGGCGATTGCGCGGGCGTTTAGCGAGGAGCTGGGGCTGAAACAGCACAGCGTCGATGTGATTTGGAAGGCCAAGGAGGACATGTGCGTGGCGGTCGAGAAGCCACATGTGGTGCGTGAGATTACCGACTTGTTGATGGCGCTGCGGGATTATTCCGAGGTGACCGGCGTGTATGCTAATGGTGTGCCGGGCGAGGGCATTTCTGAAGAGGAATGGGCCAAGGTTGAGGATCTGCTAGATGGGATCTAAGTCAGGGAGAGGGCCTTTTTGTAAGATAACGTGTACTGATAGAAGAGATGAATGGCATTAATGTATGGTAAATGGTGCTATAAAATACAGGCACGAAGCGTGCGAATGGCTGAAGTAATGTACAGTCTCTCTCTCTCTCTCTCTCCCTCCCTCTCTCTCTCTCTCTCTCTCTCTCTCTCCCTCTCCCTCTCTCTCTCCCCTGTCTTCCTAAGAAGACTCGCTCTGCCCTGCCGCCGCCCGTCTAATCGCCTCTCTCTCCTTCAGCATCTTTTGCCGCGCCACGATGCGCTCGTACTCGGCCTTGATTTCCTCGCGCGTATGCGGCACCTTGTTAGTCTCCTCCGGCTTGGGCCAGAAGCCCTCGACCACGAAGCGCTGGTCCAGATTCGTGCCAAAGTAGTACATGATGCCAATGGGGAACATGACATACATGCCGAACTGGGTGCGGGTTAGCCATGAGGTGATGTGATGTGGGAGCTGGGAGAATGAAGAAAACGAATTACCTTGAAAACCTCGAGGTTGAAACCACCCATTTTGTTGATTATTGTTTGTTGAGTCGGGAGTTTATGATTATCTCAACTGAATATCTAATAAGATCGTGTTATTCTCGGCCGCAAAATGATATCACCAACTTGACTTGCTTTGCTTGCCTCAAGCCAAAAATTCAATGCCGTAAAATCACATGCTGTCATTGGCTGGCGACTATCTTAAAGTGGGTCCCAACAAAGCATACGATTTCCGAGCCTTGCCCAATTGAATTGTTGCCTGTTTCGGCGTTTTGTTAAAGCGCAACCCCTCTGTATCGCTCCTGGTTTATCACAAGCCACGGAGCTGAAAAAAAAAAAGACAGAAAGCTCAAAGAAACAACAATGTTGAGTATATGAATGTAGTAGTCAAGTGCTGGAAGAAATCGTCCTCTGCTTCCTAAAATATAACATAAACACAAAACCAAAAATAAAAAGACTAGAAAAGAATAGCTGGATGCCCGAGGTGTGAACCTCCTCTACCAATGTTGTTATATCCAATATCCCTCAGCCCCAAAGACGTACTCGTAATAAAACTTCATAGACGCAAAAAAAAAAAAAAAAAAAAAAAAAAAAAAACAAAAAAAACCCAATAGTGAATAACAACGCCGGAGTAAAAGGCTAAAAGTCTTATGTAGACTCGCCATAAAAAACCATCAGTCCCCATAACCCTCGACACGACCAATCCCCTTGGACGAATAACAAAAAGCACAGCTAGGTCTACGTACTGCCCGGGCTCCGTGCTCCCTGCGCACCGTCCCGTAACTGCTTCTCCTGCTGTCTCTTGACCAAAAACTCGCCCCTCTTCATGCGCTGCCACTCCTTTTCCGTCAGCGGCTTGCCCGTCGACACCGAAAAGCTACGCGGCGTGCCCGAGTATGTCGCACCGGCCTCGGCGCGGTCCAAATACGTCATTGACGCCGACAGCGAGCTTTTGCGGCCGGAAAAGCTGTTGCTGCTGCTGCTGACACCACCGCCGGCAAAACTGGCGCGGTAGCTTTGCACGTCAAACTCATCGACACCGCTGCGGCCATCGACGCTGCCGACAAACGAATTCACATGGCCCACATCCTTGACGCGGTCTTGCACAGTGGGATCACGCAAAATTGGCATCATCAGCGGCTTGCCCTTGTACGAACCGAGCGAGCCAGCGACGAAGCTTTTGCTTCCTGTGAGTCTGGACTTGGCGTTTGCCAGACTGTCGCTGTATTCGGGGTGGTCTGGTGGCAGCGCAATGTTTATAGCCTCTACATACGAGTGCGAGATAAAGGGCTCCGGTAGCGGCGTAATGTGGTCGCGCGATTCAGACAGGCCGTTGTTGTTGGTTTCTTCCGCGTCAGAATTGTCGTCGGCATCGGGTTGCGGCGGGGCAGCCAGTCGCGGGGCGACCGACTCAGGCATATCGGTGCCCTTTTCAAAGATGAACATTTCGTTGTCGTCGGGAATGGGCACCATCTCGGGCGGGACAGACTTATTGTCCTCGTCGTCGGTGATATCCCAGGTTCCGGCTTGGAGGTCTTCGATCAGAAGAGTAGGTGCGCTTGGTCTGCGCTCGTTGACAGAGGATGGCGGCAGCGTGCGGGTTTCGTTGATCTCGCTAAACTTGACTGACTTCTTGGTAGTAGTGGCAGATTCTGAACATGTGCCGTCGGGGAGCTCGCTATTGTCGGCGTGGGGACTCGAGGAAGGACTCTGGGATGAGGCCGCCACATTGGAAGAGTCTGAGACAGACTGAGCCACGGGCTGGGCATCGTGGGCGGGAGCGTTATTGGGGGAAGCCATAATAGCGTCTGGGGCCACTACATGTAGTGGCTCTGCAGTGATGGTAGTATCAGCGCTCTCGGCGTCGTAGTTGACAGCAGCAAAAGTGACGGTAGCGAAGGTGTCAGCGTCAGCGTCAGCGCCAGAAATGTCGTTGGAGTGAAGCGAAAAGTCGGGCGAGCTGTAGGTTTGAGCAGCGACAGAAGCGAGGTTGTTGCTTGGCTGGCAGCTGGGCGCAATTGAATTGTGATGACGAACCAGCGAAAAACGGCGGGTCAGTAGCGAAACAGAATGGCGCTTGTTATCGGGAGCGGTCGATTCTTGGCTGTTTTCGTTTGCCGGTGGGACGATTTGGTCGTTGTTGTTGTTGTTGTCGCTGCTGGCCTCAGTCTGGAGATCAGTAGCAGTAGCAGCAGTAGTAGCAGTAGTAGCAGTAGTAGCAGTAGTAGCAGTAGTAGCAGTAGCAGTAGTAGTAGCAGTAGCAGCGTCTGCGCCGTCAGCAGGGAGAGACACAGGCTCGATCTTGGAAAAAGTCAAAGTCGACGATTCGGCAATAATGCCCTGGCGGGGAATGTGCGGCGTATTTTGGCTTTTGCTGTCGGTAGATGAAGGAGATGAAGAAGCAGAAAAACTACCAACAGATCGGTGGGGAGCAGGCAGTGCAGAAACAGAAGTTATGACGTCGGGGGTGTTTTTTTGCTGTTGCTGTTTTTGGTTGCCCTGTTGCTGGCTTGAGTCATGGGCCGGTACAGCGTTTGTACTCTCACTTTCGCTTTTACTTCCACGCGGCTGCTTATCGACTGTAGCCTCGCCAAGCTGACTCTTGCTGTGATTATCATTTTCGTTTTCGTTTTCGTTCTCATTCTCATTCTCATTCTCGTCCTCGTTAATCACCAGTAATCCCACGTCCAGGCCCGCGCCGGCAGATGCTTGTGAATTCCCCCCCACCACATTATTGCCTTGTGCCTCTGCGATACTGCCACTGCCACTGCCGCTGCCACTGCCGCTGCCGCTGCCGCTGTCCACACTAGACATCCGTCTAGTCCGCACCGCCAGTAGCGATGGTGTAGATTCGCCCAGAAGTGCATGCGCTGGTCCAGAAGCTGAAGCCGCAGCAGAAGCCGAACCAGAACCAGAACCAGAACCAGAACCAGAGGCAGAAACATAACCATCAGCAGTAAATCCAGATTCGCTTGCAGCTGCAGATGCAGGCACAGGCACACCCAGCGTGTCATTGGGACGACCAGAAGCACTGAAACGACGCTTTTCGAGGCCCTCTTGCAGCAACTGCGACGGCGACGGCGGCGGCGACATGGACGGAAGCACCTGAATATCGCCGACCTGGATGCGCACTCTACGAGCACCAGACATGTTTTTTTTTCTTTCTTTTTCTTTCTTTCTTTTTCTTTTTTTCTTTTTTTTTTTTTCCCTGCAGCGGTTGGTAATGAATGCAAGACAACGGGCGCTATTTCTTTTCCTTAAGGCGAGGCTTGTAGCGTTTCGTATAGGGCTTATAATGTGACAGCGCTATATTATGCCTTGTCTTTTTTTTTTTTGTCGTGCAGATTTCAGCTCAGCTCGATTCGGATCGGGTTCGACTTGGTGGGCTGGATCGGTTCTTGTAGAGTATAATAGTGAGTATAGTGAGTATAATAGTAATAGTCTTAGTTGGAGGGTCGCAAACGAGAGTCGGATATATCGCGTTCAGTAAAATGAAATGACACAAAAGGTACAGCAGGAAAAGCCAATTCGAGCTAAGCTTTGATCTGATTCAAGTTTTCTGGTCAACTCCTATCGTGCCAATGGAAGTGCAGAATATGCGGTATAAGCAAAAGATGTGGATGATTCTCTTGGATAAATCACCATGACAAAATGGAGACAAGATAGCATTCTAGACTCTTGCATTCTGTACGGAGTAGTATTCCAAAAAAAAAAAATATATAGAAGCTAAATTATAGTGTCTCATCTACACCTAGCCTAGCCTATATAAGGCTAGACCATATATCAAAGGTCTAGACCGCCCAACAACACCCCGCATTATTCCCTATCGACCTGATATCTACTCCGTAATGATACACCGCATCTTGTTGTCTTCTGAAGCAAAGAAGAAAGAAAGAAGAAGAAAGAAGGCAGAAGAAAGAAGGAAGGAAATAGTATGCATCCAAACGAAACCCTGTGTATCCACACTCCAAAATCCCCTTCACTTCTCGCCCTCGCAACGCAACTCATTCTCTTACCCGCCTTACAACCACATCCCAACCTTATCGCCCATTCCCTTGTTCGTTATCTTTTCTACCTTTTTGGTTTCGAGGCTAAATCTCGCCTGAATCCTTCTCACGTAAAATAGTACGAGTACTGTATTTTATCACGGCCCGTGAAATTAACCTCATTTACATATGCATCATGGCGCTTCGAAAGACACATAAAGCTGCCGAAACGGCCCATTCTAGGTGTACCAGTAGTCTCTATTTTCTCCTCTACACTACAGCTTAGGCGCCAACTCCTCAAAATCGCGCATATCCTTGTATGGCAGCGCGCCAACGCTCGCCTCCAGTCCTCTTCTCCACAGCGCCGCATCCGTAATGAACTTTGCATCCGCGCCGTGCACATTCGCCGGCAGCTCAAACTCCATCTTCTTGTCGGCATCACGCTTCTCCGCCACCGTCTTGACTGCCGCGCCAATGCTGCCCACAACGGCCTGCGCAATGTCCTCCGAGACGCCGGCCGTCGCCACAAGATGGCTGGCTAGCGTGTCGGCCGAGCCGCGCATGACGGCCTCGACCACAGACGCACGCACCGTGGCCTTGAGCTCCTCGTTGGCCGACTCAGGAATCAGCTCCAGCGCCTTGGTCACGAGCTCTTCCACGGCCGTCTCGCCGCGTGCAAACAGCTCAACAGCCAGCTTGGCACGGTGCGGGGAGTCGCTGGCAATATACTTGTCATAAAAGTCGAGAATGTCCTTCTTCGTAAGCTCCTTGACGTGCTTGGCATCTTGCTGGGCTATATCATTGTTAGCTCTCTCTCTCTCTCTCTCTCTCTCTCTCTCTCTCTCTCTCTCTCTCTCCACTTTGCTTCGTCTTTGCTTCGTCGTAACTTACCAATGTCGAATCTGTAGAAGCCGTTTCTAATTTGCGCGCTGAAGCGCGACGTCTCGCTTGACAGGTTGTCAAACTTCTTCAGCCGGCGCACAATCAAACTGCGCTTATGCGACTCAAATTCGTCGTTGCTCAGCGCTCTTAACGCCTCCTTTTGCTCGTCCAGGAACACCTGGATGCGCGAGTGCAGGTACTGCGGGTACTTTTCGCTCTGGATAAGGATGCGGAACGCCAGTATGTTGTTCCAGATTCTGGCCGCACTAAACACAATGTACCCAAGCTGCTCCTTGGTGCGCAGCTTGTTGAACGCCGGCTCGTCCAGAATCTGGTCAAACAGCAGCAGCGTGGCCCGCAGCTTCAGGTTCTCACCAGTGCCAATGTAGTACCAGTACTCAATGCAGTTGTTGACGTTCTCGGGGTCATCCAGCGTCTTGCTGAACACATGGTTCGAGTTGGGCGGTAGAATCAAGTGGCGACTGACGGGCCAATCACTGGGCGCCAGCGGCATCGCCGACAAAATCGTCTCGACAATCGACGTCATGTTGAGGGCGTCCTCCTTGCCCAAATTTCCGTGCACGAGAACCTCGAAATGCAGCTGCGACAGAAGCAGCTTGTGGAAGTGGCGCACGTCCTCAACAACCGTAATCTCGAGGAACTTCAACAGGCTGTCAACCGAGTACTCCTTTTGGTCAATCAGACACTGCGTAATAAAGGCAATCTGGTTGTACGCCGACTGTAGCTTCCAGTTGCGGAGGTTGCGAATCATGCGTTCCTTGACAATGTTGAAGCGCTCCTCAGTCATGACCACGTCGCGAACCTTGAGCACCACTTCCTTGAGCAGAACCTCCAGCTTGTCGTTGTATCCGCTGACTTCCAAGGAGAAGCCGCGCTGGTCGACACCAACCGAATACGACAAGCCAGCCAGTTCAGCATCGTACGAGTGGTCCTCGAGAGCATCTCTGACAAGCTCCGTGTACAGTCGTCCCTGGACCAGCGTGTGGCAGGTGGCGTAGGCCAAAGGCTGGCGCACCTGGACATGAACCGTAGCCTTGGGCACGCCAAACGTGTCGTCCTTCTTCCACCACGTGCGCGCCTTGGCATCGTTGCGGATCAGCAGCGGCGCCACGGCCGGCTCCTTGACTTCCTTCATGCGTACATCGAGGTTCGTCGGGATAAATCTGTTCTTGCCAGGCAGATGCAGCTCTGTCGGTCTCGTAGCAGGCGTGCTGTTGGCGGCCGATCGCAGCTCGTTCAGGAAGCTCTCGTCGAGGTCTTGCAGCTTGTACTCGGTGTTGTACCACTTCTCACGCTGGTCCCATTCGCCGGGAACCGTCTTGGAAACCAGCATGATGCGGAAGTTGTCGGGGTTCATGCCGTCGATAACGCGCTCGATAAGGTCCGGGTTGAAGCTGCGCAGCTTGGACATTCCGCTCATGATCCACTCGCGGGGCATCGGCTTCTGCATCGCCGCACTCATCTTACTGGTGAAGCGGCTTTCGGCCGTCTTTTGGCGATACTTGAAAGTGACATCGGCAATCAGGCGCTGCTCGTCGAAAATCCACTGCTGGGGCTTCGTCTCCTTGAGCAGGGAAATGTACTGGAAGAAAGCCTTGACGATTTCCTTGTAGTTTTTCAAGCCCTGTAAAACATGTTAGCAACCAACAGTCAACCAACCCAAAGCCTCTACGACGCGTATTTATTACTCACAGCTTCAGTCAGCTTCATTTCGCACTCGATGATTTCCGGGCTGCCAGGGCAGATGGGCGAAGTGCCAACGCTCAAGGTGTTAACCCAGCCCTTGGCCTTAAGATACGCCATCAGACTTCCCGGGCCCTCATGGCCAACCAGATGCGTGACGTAGCGAGAAGGCTGCTCGCGGAAGAGCTCGTTCTCGTCCATGGAAGGGAAAGTTAGGTACAGCTCGCGAACATCATAAACAGGCTTGGCGTAGCAAATCTTTCCCAGATCGCTCTTGCGCAGCGGCAGTTCCTCGGTCCAGCGGTTGGGCTGCAGGTTCTTGTTGGGGACGGCCGAAAAGATGTCCACGGCCCATTTCTCCAGTACGTCAATGGGCTCGCGTCCGAGAATCACCAGCTTCATCAGATTGGCCGAGTAGTGCTTTGCGTGGAACTCGATAAACTTGTCGCGCACGTTGGTGCCCTTGCCCTCAGGAATCGTCTTGAGCACCTCAAAGTTGCCTGTACTAAAGTGGCAAAACGGGTGATTCGGGTTGCTGATGGACTTGTCGAGCTGATGCAATCTCCACACGTCGCTCTGAAGATTCTTCTTGTTTTCCGAGTCAACAGCCTTGAGTTCGCGGTCCAGGGTTTCCGGCAAGAAGAGCGGCGCAATGAAGAACTGTGCGAAAATGTCCAGGGCATTGCGAAACGGAGACGGGTTCTCCTCTGTAGCTTCTTGATCATTGGACGGCTTGGCAGAGATGTCAAAGAAGTAGTTGGTGGATGTCGAAGCAGTATAGGCGTTTGAGCTTCCCGAATTGGCTGAAAGATACTGCGAGTAGTGGTTTTCCACTGGGTACTTTTCAGTGCCCATGAACAGAAGCTAAAGGCCGGGTTAGCAGTCAAGTTACAGGCGGCGGTACTGCACCCAATACCCCCCCCCCCCCCCAAAAAAGAAAAGATTGGTAATACGCACGTGTTCGACAGCATGAGCCATGCCAGGCATGTCATCCTCGTCGCTGAAGGCGCCCACATTGACGTCAATGGCCGCACTGGCCTTGTCGGTGTTTGGATCGTGAGCAAGGAGTACCTCCATGCCGTTTGCCAGGCGAATCACGCGATAGGTCCGGTCGTCGACGTCTGACTTTTCAACATTGTCGGTAACGAGAATGGCCTGGGCCTTCGGTACGACTGGCGTCGCCTTTGAATCAGCGCCCATTGTGAATATGGAGCGAGATGCTGAATGCTGTAGGCCACACGATAAAAGCAGATGCGCAATCGCAAAAGAAGAAGTAGAAGAAGAAGAAGAAGGAGAAGAAGAAGGAGAAGAAGAAGGGAGAAGAGAAGGGAGAAGAGAAGGGAGAAGAGAAAGGAGAAGAAGAAGAAGAGAAAGAAGAAGCCGCGGGAAAACAAGTGGTGGCACCAACGTAGTCTAAAAGCCTAAAACGACGGCCGTGACGACAAGGTACGATGAGTTGATCTGAAACTTAAGAGTCAGTCGACTGGAATCAAGCGCTGCGAGGGCTATAGTTTATAAGGGAATGAACAAGAGAGATTCACAGGGCGGTAGGCGAAAGTTGTTTGCTTACACAAGACGGCGGAAAGATGGCTCACGTTGCTCGACAATGCAGCACAGTGTTTGTATGTAAGTAAGTACTTAAGTACGTATATGTGTACAAGTATGGGAATGAAATAAAATATAAAGGAATGATGCCGGTATCGAGTCCGGGTGCTGAAAGAGCGATCTGAAAAAAGAAAATCTCTAGGGAATCAGGACGATCAAGAAGAGGAAAAACTCGAATCAACCCCGACAAGTCAAGTCTAGATAACAGCAGAGATAGAGACTTATGACGCAGTGCACATGGCAGGAAGTAGTAGTACTAGTAGCAGTGTAGTAGTAGTAGTGGCAGTAGTAGTGGTGGTAGTAGTGGTAGTAGTAGTAGTAGTAGTAGTGGTGGTGGTAGTAGTAGTAGTAGTACTAGTAGTAGTAGTAGTATGCTCAAGCCAGTCTTTGCAGGTTACACGGAGTCTCCTTTGGCCGGCTTTGGAGGGTGTCTGCGGCTAGTTATGTGAAGAAGGGGAAAACCAAGAAATAAAAATCGAGAAAGAAGAAAAGGGAAAAAAGAAATTTAACGAGTAAAAAAGAAAAAGAAAAAGTCTTTGTGTACTAGGTCGATCAAGTACGTCAGTATTATGAAGCTACTACCTAATCGATTGCCGTCTTTGAAGTAAATAAGTAGACGAATTAATCTCGATTAAAGCAGAAAAATCAAGTCAAAGAGGGATTCAAGCAAAAGGCGAGAGCGAGAGAAAAGAAGCAAAATATGAAAAGTGAGAGTGCACTAATGCGGGTCCAACCAAGTTGTTCGCCTTTGGCTTTTCCGTGATATTGCGACGATTCCACAAGGTGAGAGATGATAAAAGTATAATGTCGTTTTTTTTAGGTTTTTTTTTTTGTTATACTACCAGTAAAAGTACTTGGTACTAATTCATAGAAACAACATACTTATGCAACAAAACATGGAAGAAGAAGAAAAGAAGGAGAGGAGAGAAAGGAAAAGAGAGAGAAAGCAAGCTTCGAAGGAATAGAGGGGAAACCCATAAAACCCCCCCGCTGAGCTAACTCTTTTTTTTTTTCTTTTTTTTTTCCCGCAAAACAAGCTAGGAACACCTCTCCAGCTTTCTAGGCTTTGATAAATTATGGCAGCGGCACTGGCTTGCGCTGCCACCCGAGCCGAAGAAGCCTCAGAACCGGCAATGTGCAAGTAGAAGTGGCTTTTCTGCATCTGAAAAGTCGACAAGGCCAAGGCCTGTCTTGTAAACATGCCTTGTGGTATAAGAACCACCCTGTAAGCCTTTTATTCCAAGTACTAGCCCTTCTCTCTCACGACGCAGGAACTGCCTGTGTCGCGTGTGAGAATATACGGAGTAGCTAGCAAAACGATCACAGACAACTTCCAAGTAGCAAACTCGCGCACAAAAGACTTGGCCATATGGCAAAAGATCGATCCGGGAAAGGGGACAAGAGGCGCTAAAGGGCAGGAAACTATTCGCTAGATAGCATCTGTAGAGAAAACAACAGGGGCCAAAATTGTGAAATAATGTAAATATACAAAGGTTGTTGGCTCACCGCGCATATAGAGAGGGGTTTTTATAAAAGAAATCAAAAGAAAGAAAAAAGACGGAAAAAATTGAAAGAAAAGAAAAAGAAAAAGAAAAAAAAAATCTCTCGCCTCTACTCAACATTCCCTGGCTTAAACTGTTCTAGCACTAGGGTCGTCGCCACGTCAGTGCATAAAAGGCGAGGGGCTCGCTTGGAACGAGGTCTGCCTAAGATACATACCTACTTAAGTATGTATAGTATATCTTGTTATTGTGCTTACTTAAATACATGTGCTTCTGGACTTTGAAGTGCCTGGGGAGTTTGTAGCGGCAAGTAGTAATTGCTCTTGAAGATGCTTTTGAAGATGAGTTGATCCCAGGAATGTGTACATGACGAGCTCTTTGAATTTGAATCATGGTCCAAGCTACTAGCAAGACATGGCGAGAAGAAGATGGAATGCGGGAAAATAAAAATACCAAGAATGAGAGAGACAAGCATATGCAGCAGTTTTGTAGACATACCTTTTGATATAGAGCGCTTGAAATTTTGGCAAAAGTAGTCTGTACGTCTTCCGGGGAATTATATATAGATTTGTGTTGCTATGGTACTTCCAGTCAAATAAAGACCGGCGGATTTTGGAAAGCCCCGTCGTTGGTGTGTTTGTGGCCGAAAACAAACGGTATCCGCTCGTTCCAGAGTTGAGTAAGTAGTATGTATATAGGCGGGGTCAAGATTTTTCTTTGAAATCTAATACTGAAAGGGAGGGGGGCAGATAAATCAGGCACAGAGTTGCAGTGAGACGTGCAGTGCCTGTAACAGGAGCACGAAGCAGGTTTTAAGGGCATGCTGAACGATGCTGTTCTAATCCAGCTAGTGCTGGACTATCAGGGTTCTCTCGGCATAGTGAAAGAAAAGTGCACATGATGATCGATATCGAAGAATCAGGCTGACTAAATAAAGAGTGTGGGGTACTTACATTTCCAAAAAGAAAAAAAAAAGAAAAAAAAGAAAAAAAAGAAAAAAAAGAAGAAAAAAAGACGCAATGGTGAGAAATACAAGATCCCAGAAATGGCAGGGTACGGTAGTAAAACTATACGGACGGACAGCTTGTGTGTGCTACTACTACTACTACTCCGTAGTAGTAGCAGCTAACCACTTGTCACTTTGGTCGATGTGACTACTTTTGTTTGGGTCGTTTACAATGAAGAAGCAAGTTTCGTCTCTACCTTAGTATCCGCCGAACAAGGAAGGCAAAACGGATAAAACGTGCTTTGCTTTCTGTCTAGGACAGGGAGTGAGCCTTGCTGCAGTCCGCGTGGTGTGGAGGGGCTTGTTGAATCATTTTTGTACATACATACTTACATAAATAGTAGTACATAGTAAGTACATACGCAGCATGCTATAAAAACGGCTGTGGTAGGGATTTAGGTTGTCCCGAATGGCCGAAGAAATAGTGAGCAGGCAGAGTAACATACAGTACAAATGCATTTTTTTTATTCATTACTCTCATGGAACCCGGAAGTTATGGAGAGACTTACAAATGCATTGAAAATGATTGAAATGGGTTGTTTCAGGATTCAGTCTTTTTTGTTGCTGTTCCTCCATCTTCCTTTTACACGCACAATGCTCGTAGCTATTTTTGGTAAGTAGAGAGAAGTTGAGTTGAGAAGAAAATTGTATTTTTTTTGTTCGTTAGAGGAGCTCTACATTTCAAAATGGAGAGAAGAATATAAACGAAGAAGAATTTTCACCTCGCCGAAAAAAAAAAAAAGACTGCATGCAGGCTGTTTGTTCTATTGTTAATGACAGGAGGCAAGAACGGATACACACATATTGCATATCACAATATCCAATTTCATGCTACAACTCTCTTTCCAATTTTGGTGCTGTTGAAATTCTAAATACAATAGTAATTCCATACTAGTACTATTATTCTAAACAGCTGCCGATGTACCCCCCCCCCCCCCCC